>PVKS010007004.1:0-75172 GCA_004027875.1 Aplodontia rufa | reverse complement strand
TATTGCTAGTGATGTAGAGCATTTTCTCATATGTTTATGGGCTTTTTGGACTTCCTCCATTGAGAAGCTTCTTTTTAGTTCCATAGCCCATTTATTAATTGGGTTATTAGTGGTTTGGTATTTAATTTTTTGAGTTCTTTGTATATTCTGGATATTAGCCCTCTGTCCAAGATGTAGCAGGCAAAATTTTTCTCCCATTCTGTAGATTCTCTCTTGAGACTCTTGACTAAATCCTTGGCTTTGCAAAAGCTTTTTAGTTTAATTGCATCCCATGCATTTATTCTTGATTTTACCACTTGTGCCATTCCATTCTATCATTTTTCTTTCAATAGTCCTTTCCAACAAAATCCTTTGTAAAGAACATGTATTAAGCTTAGCATTTTTTTTCAGTGCTGGGGATCATACCCAGGGCCTCACACCTCCCAGGCAAGTGCTCTACAAGTGCTACATTCTTGGTCCAGCTTATGGTTCCATGTGACTTCTATTGACTACCTATTATGGGCAGCAAGAGGAGAGAGTCAAATGGTCCATAGTATGAAATGACCTCTTTCCTTGCACTTTAATTAAAATATTTTAATAGTTCAAAAATAAAGAGAAATTTGTTTTCTATCTTCTTACTCTTCACTGAGGTCAGTTCATGTCTCTTGTCTTGACGTTCAATTTTTATTCCCACGTTTCATTTCTGTATTTATCCTGTACCTATCCTCACTTGAGAACACAGAATTATTTTCACCCTTGATATCTTCACATTCTTGTGTTGAGATAACATACCTGTTAGGTCAGGTAAATACTTATTAACAATAAAAAGACATAAAAGATTATGCAGGTAAACACTATGAACAGAACAACTATAAGAAGAGATAAGAAAGAAAACATACTTTAGACTAAGGGGACCAGAAGGTACAAAGTTATCAGAAATAATATTTCAATTGATGTTTGAAGGACGATTGTATGTCGATGATTAAATATGTCAGCAAAATAACATGTCAAATAGAGGAAAGAGGATAAATAAAGATGGAAAAGTGAACATCATGTTATAGGTAGGGATGGGGTGGGAAGTTACATCAAAATATAAAATAGGAGTGGAAGAAGTTGTCAGAGGCCAGGATGAATAGTTTGCTCTAGCAAAGAGTAGGGAGGAAAACAAAACAAAATAAAATAGCAATTATGTTTTCTTGTAAATGGAAATTGCTCAGTATACAAAAATTGCACTTGTAAAAACTGTTAAAATATTGGTACAGACAGCCATATTTGTACACATAGTTCTGGCAATAATCCATCTGGGTTTATGAGAGCAATATTTTATCAATAGCCAGTTGCACAATCAACTTGTCAATATTTTTATGCCAAAAGAGTTCATTGCAAGTAAAAATACAATAAAAGCATTTTTCTTAAACGTGAGTATGTTAAATTAGATAGCCATTTAGAAATGGTATCATAATAACAAGTAACAGAAGAGCAGAGATGAGATTTAGAAAAATAGAGTTTTTTTTTTCAAAGTATTGGACATACTACAGCCACTCATCTTAATAATGTCATTTGTAAAATGTTGATTCTGGATATTGTGCCTATTCATATTTAAGCAACTAAAGATAGTTTCATATACTGTTGGGGTTTTTAGCCTCTCGTGTGTTCCCCCTGACCTGCAGGGAGAAGGAGAGAAGCACTTCCCAACCAAGGCGGCCAAGAGAGGCAAGGGTCGGCTGACCGCCTGTTCCCAGCCCAGCTCACCCTAAGGAGGACAATCAGACGCTTCAGCGACACCAGTCACAGCAGGAACTCATTTATTGAAGAAGTGCGTACGGTTATAAAGAGTATGGGGACCAAGAAAAGGAAAGGTCAGCAAGGGGCGGAGCAGGTAGCAGTTCCATATGCAGCAATGGGGACCGTGAGCTGTTCACTAGGGTGGAAAGTATATTTAACCTATCCCATCAGGTGGTCCGAAGAGGCATCACAACCTCAAGGCGACGCCCCTGAGTAGGGTGTCAGGAGCCGTTTTGGTCACTTGTGTCCTCAGGAGGCAGGTTTCAGCAAATGAGTTCCTCTTTCCAATGCAAGGCTCTCAATGCATTGCATGTTGAAGCCCAGCAATACACAAAGTACGATTTTTTGCCATGTGAAAGTCTACATCTAATATAATGCTCATCTAAAATTTATTACTAAACCTCATTATTTATCATTTTCTATTTTTAATATTAAAAATAAATTTGAAAATTGTTCAATATTTCTGATGCTTCTATCTCTCAGCCATGGGCTTATATAATGGCTCTTTTTTCCTGAAAAGATCATGTCCAAACTAATAAGCTCTGAAAGGTTTTATAAAATCTTAACATAAATTTTTATACATTTACTTGGATACTTTAATGAAATATTATTTTAAGGAATAAAATTTATTAGGCTAATGCATTAATGCATTAATGCATCATTATTTTCATTCATGAATGTGTGCAATAGTTTTCTTCCCTATTGAAGAAGATTTTCTGATCTGATTTGGGATGGATAAACAAATTTTTTTTTTTTACTTTGTTTCTTGGTTTTGAAATGGAGGATTTATAAGATACTGGAGAATTTCTCCATAAACAGTTTTCTGATCAAGAGTTGAACTAAGTAAAAAGAAATGGCAAACAAGGATAATCTGCAAATGATTTATTAGTGGTATTAATGGTAGAGATGTGGACATAGTAAAGGGAGACATCAGGGGATATGAAAAAGATACATCTGCAGTAGTGCTTCTCAAAGGCCTCAGCTTCTCTGTTTTACTTTGACCATCTGCAATTTTGTTGCCCTTCATATTTCAGACAAAATGCAAAAGTGCTTTGCCTTACAAAGTCAGCATTGATTCTGTCCTCAATAAATGGCTATTTGAATTGAACTACAGTAATAAGAGTTATAAATCAAGAAGGCATGATTAAAAACTAATTCAATGAAGGTTGTAGTAACACATGTAAGATTTTTTATAGTTGAAAAGATTACAAATGATATTGCTTTATCAGAGTAAGACAAAGAGCAAAATATTGCCATAGAGAATATCAAAGATATGTTTGCACATGTAGCAGTTGAAGCAAATATTACAATATAGAATCAATCACCAAAGTTTTGAGAGACATGTATCAGTGATACATAATTAACATTTGCAGGGGATGAAAAATCCTAGAATAAAACTACAGGATTACTTCTAAATGTTCTCCTAGAAACAAAGACTGTCATATTGTAACAGAGTTCAGGATCTAGAACTTGGTAACAACCCTTAACGATCTGTGAAGTGTTTAGAAGATAAAAACATGCATATTTTAAAATTTCTATTATACATATTGATGTAATGCTCCTTTTATTTTCAAATGGAAAGTATTTCAAATTTACATAGCTTTCCTCTAAGTTGTGCTGTTTATTTCATTATTCAATTGGTAAATATTTCACTGCCCTAGTCATTTGGTGTTTAAAATCATCTAATACCTTTCCGACTATTTACTTTTATATTTCGTCATTTTCCATTTGGACCAACCCATCCTTCTCAAACAACATCAGAACTGGGAATTTCATTGTTAAAATATTGAATGCTTATTTGTCTAAGTTAATATTCAATAATCATAATCTATTAACATTTTGTTTATATTGAGTAAATACATGCCTTAATCACAGTTGTATTTATTTTGCATACAAAACTAAATTATTTTTATTTTAATGGATTTGTGAAATCATAATTTGATACATATTTCTGCTGAATAATTTTCATGCAATTATAAATTTGATATGGGTACTGATAAATTTTTCAATTTGAGAACACTTGGCATAATGTTAGTCAGTGATCTTTCTAAAAGCCTGCATAAAAAAATTTCTAAGGCTATTTATTATTTTATTCTTAGTATGCGAAAGGACCCGAAAACTGATCTGGGTCTACTCTGCCAAAAAGAAAAAAAATTTCCCACAATATAGCTAAATATGTATACTTGATGAGAGATATTTCTTTGCAATATTAATTATATTTAAGCAGTGATTTTGTTAACGGATTCAGTGTTTGGATAGAAACAAAATCAAATAATAAAGAAAGAAACACATCAAAAACACAAGGGCATGTCTTTGCTTTTCTGCTTTCAACTTCTTTCCAATTAATATTTCCTGCTTTTGACACATCTTCATTAATGTCCCTCCTCTTCAGGTCCATGATGCTGGGTGTGCGTGTGCTTTCTATTTCCTCTCAATTTTATGTTCCTTTCTTAAGAAATGATCTCATGTCAGTCATTTGTTTTTTTTTCCCTTATGAAAGGCTTTGTCCCAATTAAAAGAATTATAGACATGGGGAAAGACTGCTGGAGAAGCAGCAAGATCTTCCTATTGTCTTTGAAATCACAATGTGTGGACAGGTGCTCGCTTCACTAATGAGGACAAAGTGGCCTTGTCCTTGATGTGTGAAAAGCTCTAAGGACAAGATCAGCATACACATAGCAATTATCCCTATTTTCCCAGATGTGTGGATGGAGGAATGGAAGCTTTTGAAACAGGCAATTTCAATGTCGGATATTTAAGAATTATTTCTGACCACAGTGAGTGCAATGAAAATGTAACACTTTAAAAAGAGTGTTGACACATTTATTACCTACGTACAGAAATGATTGATCATTTGGGATGTTGAAAACGGGTACTTGGGAAGGAAAGCAAGTGTGAAATATTGAAGTCCTTGGAATCTACAACAGGAAAGACAGAAATCAGTATTTATTTTACTGCAGCAGGTGGTTAGCAGAGGGTGGTCAGACAGAGTGGAAACTAAAGAATCAAATTGCATGAAATGAATCACTGAGATGAAGATTAGAAGACTCCAGAAACAAGAAATGTCAAAGACAGTCAAGGCGAGGGAATGATGCAAAGTGAAATCACTAATGAGACCATGTGCATTGACAAGTCTCAGAAAGTTCTCTGCTGTTTTTCTTCTTACTTTTACCCAGTTCTATAATCACAACACTGTTAGGCACTTCCCTACCATCTGCAGGATATTGGTATCTCTAAAACCAAGAATGATTAAGACAATTATCATCTCTATAAATATCATTCCAAGAGTAGCTTTTGCCGAACTGATACAATTAATGATGAGGCAAAGGTCTCCAAGTCATTTGTCTGTGTCTCAGCAGATGTGTTGCAAGCCATAGTAATTTTAGGCCTCCTCTATGAAAGAGGTCATCTAGGTTACACACTGCTCCAACAGAAGCATCTTTAATGGATCAGTCTTATGGATGTGCTTTCATAATTATAATTGAACATCACTAAGGAGTGAAAAAGTTGTGGCCTACCATATACCTGAACAAGAAAACTGGGTAAATTTTCTTCTTGGTTAAAAATGAGAAAAATATGTTATACCTACACCAATATTTTGCATATAATGACTTGCTATATTTATCTAGCAAATTCATTTGGGTTATGTTGCAAGTAGAACAGATGGTTATGTCCATTGCCCAGTCTGTGTGTGTGTGTGTGTGTGTGTGTGTGTATGCATGTGTGTGTGTATGTGTGTGTATGTATGTCTCAGATATGGAACTTTTTTAGCCTGGTGGTTTATAGCTAAAATGTAACCTACATATAATTTAGGATTGGATTAAAAATCTAGATTTATATAATAAGGTGTTTCATTATTCCTTCCTAACATTCTACCATTTCCAATTTCTATTAAAGATGGAAAAACTGAAACCACGACAGGTCAAATAGCTCTCTAAATGTCTTATAGCTATTAAAAGTCAAAAAGTTTGTCTCTTCCTTCCAAGCTCTTCCTATTTTCCATTATTACCACACCACTTCAAGCACTTTGTAATCAAAATATTGCATTGTTATTATTTATTATCATATTTTCTGTCTGAAATTTGAAAAAAATGGCCTTTTTTTTTAAATACGTAAGAATTTGTATTCTAGTTATTTTCATTTGAGGCATTTTCTTTCATATAAAGCTAATGATATTAATTATTATTTAATGGACACTCTCAGAGTTAGTAAAATAGATAACATTTCTAAATTTAAAGTGTTTGGTGACATGTTGGTTGCAATCTGTGGCACAGTAACTCACAGAATTTTGCACTTTAAATTATTAAATATCCTATATTACCTTTTTTGTTGGGGGAGTGCAGGGAATGAGATGGGAAAGGAATGATGAGTGATAAATTCAATAGTTTTTCTCTAGAACCATCCTAATGCTATGCAAAGGCTAAATCCATTTCCAGATTGCAGTCCTATCAAGAAGTGCCTCTTTTTGCCAAAGGGGTTATGAACCTTTCACACAGCCACAGCTCATAGAAGAAGAAAATGACACAGAGAATATGTTCTCTATAGACACGTAAAACAGAAAGTACTGCAGTGACAGTTGACAGTGACAGAAATAGGTCTTTTGTTCTTTTTTTCTTTCTCTCCTTTTCTTAAGTACAGTGCAATGCTTCTTAAGAGTCAGCAAGTATAGATCAGGAACAGTTCAGGTCAACAGCAAAGACCAAAGGACAAGTAAGTTTCCTGGCTGGTTGGATTAGAACAAAATGGAACACAAAGCCATAGGAACAAACTGAGATAGGGCTGTTATCACAACCACTGTTGAACCTGTCTTCCACAATGCCCAGAGAAATTTGGGATGTTATCATTTTGCTCAGCTAATTGCGTTTAGTGTTCTGTTCATTTGGATATATTTAATGTTTTAAAAAGTCTAAAAGCCTTTGGAAATTTCAGATAATCACACTTTTTCCCCCATATCCAGGACACTTAACAGTATCCCCAGTTTCTTAGTACAGAGTAGCTGCAACCACATCAAGGTTCAATAAATATCATTTTTTTATGGTATTTATCTCTGTAATATTCATATGAAGCTCAAGAGGGTATGACTTTTTGTTTTGTTAATGATTAAATAGTCATTGTTTAGCACAGAGCCTAACTTCTGAGACACTCCTGATAAAATGTTTTAATGAATGATGAGTTAAATATGTGAGTGAGGGTTAATATAAAAAATCAATCTTCAGTTAAACTTTTAATGCATTGTTAAATGTCATTAACTTACCTGGTGAATTCTATTACAGTTGGTAGCTTTAGAAAAATAGAATACAGGAGATCCAGTTTAATCTAAATTCCTGATAAAAAATGAAATTACATAGGATATAATTCCATTAAAAAGTTTTTTTTTTTTTACTGAATTGCAAATTTAACTAGATACCTTGTATTTTATCTGGCAATCATAAAACCACCTAATGATTAGATCAATGTTCTATTTACAGTATGAAAATCAGACAAATTCTTTGTGGAATGATGCTTTTGAAAATAACTAATTCTGAAATTGTTTTCTTTGTTAGTCATTCAGACATTGAGATATTTCTGAACATACCTCTCTGTTCTATACTTTGGAATTTCTTTTAAAGTATCATGAATGCTTACATTTCCTAAACATTTTTGGGGTGCTATGAGTTTTCTGTCCAAATTACATGAGAATCACTCCTTTAACCAGAAAGAGTATCAGGGATGATCATGTGCAAGATGCTTATTTTCAAAATGCACATATTTA
Source organism: Aplodontia rufa (assembly GCA_004027875.1). Lineage (NCBI taxonomy): Eukaryota > Metazoa > Chordata > Mammalia > Rodentia > Aplodontiidae > Aplodontia > Aplodontia rufa. Next base: position 67,656 of record PVKS010007004.1, on the reverse strand, counting down.
AGTGCAAAGGCATAAGGACACTTACAGTAAGGTCACAGATCTAGCTGGTGAAAACGATGTTTCTATTCTAGAAGAATGGACGATCCAACTCACTAATAAGCAAAACTTTAAATTAAAACAAATATGTTTTAAGAGGTGTGTAATTAGTCCAATAAGATGCTTAGCAAATTGAAAGAGAAAAAAAGGAACCAGAATGCATTAGACTTATACTGTGTTCCAGAACACAGGTCTATTCATTTAATCCTCTCAAAAACCCTGTGAAGTAATTACTACCCCTATTTTGGGAATTTCTTGAAACAAGAACAACAAAACAGTGAAGAAGTTTAGGAAATTATTTTCAGAATACATCATCAAATCCAGGACTGTCCTTAACCCAAAGTTTTCTTCTTCTCAAAATATGGCATTCTAGCACATTATCAGCTAAGATAGAATCAAGTTGTGAGGAGGTGTATTCTGACCTGAAATTACAGGTATTTGTCAAAATTGTTTTAGATGAAGAAAATACATGTAATTTTCCAGGGAAGTCACCAGTGCAGTTGTTGCCTCAAGTGGACCACAAATACCACAGACAAGAAGAAAGCCTGCAGTGGCCACCATGACCATTGTTAGTTTTGGAAACTGGTTCCCACGGTGACTTAATCTTCTTATCATTGGTCTATAGGATTGTACATGATATGTTTTAAGTCATCTTTTGTTCTTTCCATGGATATTCTTGGATTAAGTAAAGAGCATATCAAATTTTATCACTTTCCTGCTTAAAATATTTCGACAGTTTTCAAGGCTTAGTGAGAAAATCCATTAGTGAAATGCAATCCTAATCACCCTCACAGCCAAGTCTTGGGCCTCCAAAGTCATGAACTGACTTTCACGACAGCTACAGCATTCATCAAACCTGTCTGCATGGTACTAGCTCAAGGAAGCTGCTGTCTTCCCCATGGTGTTTTTGCCACCTCATAACAATCTTGATGGAGATAAAGGGCTGTTAGCCTGTTGAATGAATATTGAAAGTGCGAAAGTTAAATGCATTTTACACATATAGAGAAGTATTTAAACTTTTTTAAAATTTCTTTTTATGTTTTCAGTAGTATCATGTGTTTCAACCAATGGAAGATAGTACTGCTTAGGCTCTTTTTTTTTTTTTAAGAGACAGAGAAAGAGAGAATCAACTTTATTTGTTTTCATCTGGGTTTTGTTTTTCTGACAATGAATTGCATAGGTCAAGTTGGGGTTTGAACATGGGTCCTTGTGCATGCCAGGTAAGCACTGTAATCTCTGAGCCACCACTCTAATTCCATGTTTGAGTTCATATATTTTATAACTTTATTGTTAAAATAGCTTTATTTTTGGTATGTATTATCTCAAAATTGGAGGATACATTTATATACCTGAATACAATGTGGCTATTAATGATATAAAAATAAACCTTCATATAAAAGTCATTTTACCAAGGGATGTCCAGACTACCTGTTTCAAATCCAGAAAAAAATACCTTGACTAATTTCATTATATTCACAAGTCATCAATTTGAGATTGTTTTTAGATAGTCTTTCTATTTGGAGATAATCTTAGAATGAGGAGTTTTTTTTTTTAAAGATCAAATAATCGGGGTTTCAATAGATATTACATTGTTTCTTTTGGGTAGTATTAACATCATAAAACCATTTAATGTGCCAATCCATGTGCATGGAATTGTGTGTTTCCGCTTATTTATCTCTTCTTTAATTCCTTAAGCAGTGTGTTACAGTTTTCTTTTCATTATTATACAGCTCTTTTATTTCCTTGGTTAAGTGACTTCTGAGTACTTTTATTCTGTCCATTGCTACTGTAAGTGGAATTGTTTTGGTCATTTCCTTGTCAGGGTGTTTATTATTATTGTATGGAAATGCCATTACTTTCTTAGATGTTGAAATTATTGTGCTAGTTTGCTGATTTCATTTGCTAGTTCTGACAGGCTTCTTCTTTTTTTGGTAGAATTTATATGGTTTTTTAAATACCAGACCATATCACCTGAGAAAAGAGATTATTTTACATTTTTCTTTACATCTTGGATACCTTTTCTATGTCAGTATTATCCACAATGATCTATGTCTGTATTACCCACAAAGAACTACAAACTCAATGGATTTTTAACAAAATCCCAGTGGAATTTTCCACAGAAATCGAAAAGCTCAAAGTTATGTGGAACTTCAAGAGACACTAGATAGACAAACAATTTTGAAAAAGAACAATGCTCGTGGACTCACATTTCTAGATATCAAAACTTACTGCAAAAGAGTAGTAATCAGAACAGTGTGGTCTTGTCTTAAAAGGTACGCATATGGACTGACAAATCAGACCACAGAGCCCAGAAATAGATTCTCACCTATGGGTCAGATGATTGTCGTAAGGGTGCCAAAAGTATTCAATGGAGAAAGGACAGTCATTTCACCAAATGGTGTTGTATAAACTGGATATCCATATCCAGAAGAATTAAGTTGAACCCTTACTTAACATCATGTGCAAAAATTAGCTCAAAATAGATCAAAGACCTAAATGTAAGACATAAAATTATAAATCTCTAGGAAGAAAATCTAAGGCAAAATCTTCATGACACTGGAATTCTCAGTAACTTTTTAGATATGACACCAAATGCATAAACAAGAAAATAAAAAATAGACAAATATTTCATTAAAATAAAAATAAAGTGCACCAAAAGAAACTACCAACAGAATAAAAAGGTCACACATTGTTTTTATCAGCTTGTTTGCTGCTGTGACTAAAAGATCAGACCAAAAAAAATTTTTAGGAGGAAAAGTGTATTTGAAGGTTCACAGTTTCAGAGGTTCTAGACTCCATTCCTTGGGGCTCCTGGCATGACAGAAGAGTGTGGCAGAAGGAAGTGGTTCAAGACATGGCTCCAGGAAGCAGAGAGAGAAACTCAATGCCAGATACAAAATATCTACCCCGACAGGCACGCTTCCAGTGGCACCCCTCCTCCCGCTACTCCCCACCTGCCTTCAGTGGCCAGTTAATACCTATCCGGGGATTAACTAAGTGATTGGGTTAAGGTTTCTATAACTCAATTATTTCACTTCACCTTCCTGTACTGTCACTCATGAACTTTGAGGAGATACTGCACATTCAAACCGTAACATTCAGAGAATGGGACATAAGCCGGTCAGAAAAACCAAATGTTTTGTAATTTCACTTATTTAGATAGATAGTAAAAAATCATGGACATTTAGTAGAATGGTGGTTTCCAGGATTTGCATTGCAGGATAAAGGGGACCTTTTATTTAGTTAGGAAAATGTTTTGGTTTTACAAGATGAAAGAAGCTACAGAGATAGAAGGTGGTGATGATTTCAGAACATTATGAATTTTGTATTTAATACCATTGAAATGTATATTTAAAAATCAAGATGTTAAATTTTATGTTATATACATTTTACCATATTAAAAATAATAAATTAAAAAACCAAAACAATTCTGGAATGTTTTATATCCACATAATGTGACACATGTATGAATATATGTAGAAAATAAATTCTAAACATGCAATCACTGGACCACAATGTATGCACATTTATAATTTTGATAGATATTGCCACATATTATTGCATAATGGGATACTAATTAAAACAGATGTAGAGAATATTATACATGTGGGTGGAAAATTTGAATAGAAAATTTAAGTATTCTTTTATTATTTTATGTCTCTGGACAAAAAAACCCCGAAATACTGATGAAGTTAGCATCTCCTTTCTTGGGAATATATAGACTCCTGATGTTGTAGTTAATGGCATGTATCTTTGTTTATGGTCTGGTAATTAAATGAATGATAGTAAAGATATGAAGTTAATCTATATGCAGCTTTATTAAGCGGTATAATAATTCTTCAAGAATAGTGCATCCGAAAAGACACTGTGGCTGTTTGCAATCAGAGTCCAATGTTAACAGTGATGGGCTATAAAATATAAATACAATTCCTAGTGGATAAATGTGCAATCTCTTCAGGTACTAAATTTCCACTCTGAAAAATTAGTGGCTGTTCAGAAAACTGATTCTCTTCCAGGAGAGGGAGTTTTCAATTATTAGAGGATAGATCAAATCCTGTGATAATTTAGCATCAGCACATTTTGATTGAAGGGTCTCTCCTATAAACCATCTGACAAGGTCAAGAGGTTTCATTCTGTGCTGTTTACTCACAATTGATTTCTTCTCTCACTTTGCATTTTCAAGCAATTAATATTTTTCCTGTACCAAATGTATTCTACTTCTTGTTGCTACCCTTATCAAATTTCTGTTTCATAGTGAAGAAAAGATGAAGGGAAAAGGGGGAAATAATTTGTAGTGGAAGGAAATATGAGGTTCCTGCTTATGGAAAAATATTCATCTAAATCAGTCAAATAATATTATTTATAAATTTATTATATCATTCATGAGTTTTTGTTAATTCAGTTATATTTTCTCATTTTTAATTACCTAAAGAGTTTATGTTATAACTTTGAAGCAACCTTGAAGAACTCATCTTGTGTCTGTGCACTATTATTTTAAAAATCCTTTAACAATCACACACCCTTGGACTCCAGCAAGCATTAACATCTCGAGGTGAAAGATCTAAAGGATGGAACTTCTATGAAGAAGATTCCAAAGACAGGTAATTATTTAAGTAATTAAGAGGAAATTGGTGGTTTTTGCTATGTCTGTCCTGCAGAGAGGGAAAGAGAAAGAGAGATGCACATTGAAATTCTGGCCAGAAGGGAAGCTCCATGTAACCTGCTCATGCATATTTCAATCTAAGAAAACTGGTTTTCACTTAGTATAATGAGAAATGTGAGAATATCAAATCTTTTGCAAATAACAAAAGGCAAGTAGGTTGTTTTGATTCAATATTTCCTCCTAATAAGAGAGTGTTAGAAATAAAACCAGCCTAGGACTATCTGCTCATTCTGATGTTTTTCTGTGAAAGTCCTGGAATGATTGATAAAAAGAACAGGTAATGCAACAGTCCATGTTTGGGGTTCTGGTTTCTATGATTAATAAAAACTGCAATTAAAAGTGTATTTTTTTCTCAAATGTTTTTCCTAAAACATTCAATATTATTATTTGGAAGGTAAAGTTTTTACATTAAATGCTTATTAAATGAAAAATATTTTCATTAAAAATAGTCATATTTTCTTCAGACGGGGACCCACTTTCAAGAACCACTTATTTTCATTTATTAACTGGCAAAGTATATTTTTAATAATTAGCAAATTATTTTTGGTACTTAACAGTAGATCTAAGCCACTTTCCTATTTTTTTGTTTTGCTTTTTAGGTTTTAGGACATGTTGCCAATATCTCTTCAAGTAGAGGCCTGAGAATATATCTTTGTTAAGGAGGTTTCATGATGTACTGGCCCCAGAAGAATTAGGAAATTTGTACATTAAGAAAAATATTTTCAAAGATTTCCTTGTGTTCCTTTATATTTGCTTTGTATAATAGGTGTCCATTTATCTATTGTCTTTCTTTTCTTTTGGAGGCAATAGACATTGAAGTCCAGGTGCTCCAACACTGATCTACATCCCCAGTCCTTTTTAATTTTTGAGATAAGGTATTGCTAAGTTCCCCACACTGACTTCCTACTTGAGGTCCTCATGTTTCAGCCTCCTGAGTCACTGAGATTATAAGCATGTACTTTGAGTTAATATCTTCTATCACTTTCATGGGACCACTGAAAGGTTATTTAATAATTATTTAATATTGAAAGCTATATAATAATACTTCATTGGATTTTAATAGGGATCGGGGTGGAATATTTCTCCCTCTCAGGAGCATCTATAAAGTTCATTCAAATCCTCTGCTTATATATTTCCATATTCACTCAAACCCGACAGTCTTTTCTTTCTTATTTTCTTCTGAAATGATATTCTCTTCACTAAACTGAATATTAACTGTTGCATAAAATGTCTGTTGTTTTACATGATAATAAGATTGAAAAATGTTGATTGAAATACAATCAATGTTGGAATTGAAAAATGAACTACGAAAAGAAAACACTCTGATGTTTGAAGAAGGGTGGGTGTGCACATACACATTATAATGAAGATACACACACACACACACACACAGTATTCTCCTCTAGCCAAATTACCACCTAAGAAGTTATATGTTCCTTGGGTAGTTAATAGGATTGCTATGCTTGAATTAAACCTTTAAATCCAAAGATTGTAGATGCTTTCCTTGTGCATGCAAATTTAACTGCTTTAATACCTTTCGCTGAAAACAGCATCCTACTTCGTTTTCTTGAGATCCACCTAGTAAAAGAAAATTAAAAACACAAAGCAATTCTATAGAAGAGAGCGGGTGTTACACAAACTAGGTAAGCAACTGCATAGAAGGTGGAGAGTACTTAGGCAAGCAAATGATTGGATCAATGCCTGGGACTGTGAGGGCCCTGCTGGAGGTTAACATGAATGAGATGTTATGCTTCATTGACTAAGTTTACCTAATTCTTTCATACATCAATATTGCTTTTTATGATGCTGTTGCCTAACTTGGTTGCAATTTGCTATTTAATCTATAATGCTATTATTACCTCAACAGTAATTGGGAAAGCAGCTGGAGAATGCTCTGATTAGACCTTAATTATTGCCATGCCTTTGCTATATGCACAGTAAAAATATATGATCTCCACCACTCCTATTGCTCTCAGTATCTTACTTCAAAGGAGCAGCTAAACACACCACATCTGTTACCTGCAAATCTGATACATTAGTTTCCATAATGAACTGCAAAAATGGCAGAGGTTTGTTTATTCCTTTACCAGCATCAAGAGAAGCCCTTGGATAACCGCCTATATATTACACATTTCCATAGACAGCAGAAACATCATAAATGAAAAATTTTCTGGTTTGTTTACTTTAGGATACAGCTAAAAGCTTGATTTTGTATTCTGTTGGTTGCTATAGTTAAAAGCTGCATTAATGTGGTTGAAATACTTTGAAGTAAGTAGAGATAAAACAAATCAGCAGGTATTTAAACTGAGGCTATGAGGTGGAAAAATCACCACTTTCCCTTCAGGTAGAGGCCTGAAGATAGATCTTTGTTAATGAGGTTTCATGCTGCCTTACTGGGTCTTTAATCATTTAAAATGCAAAACCCAAAGAATGAAGTAAGAACTACCATATATGTGAGAAGGTGGCTGATTTTTTAAGGAATGATTGTGTCATCTGCTTCCTTCATCATTCTCCTGACTGTGATATTCCACCTATGAAATTACTTGAACTTGTACACTATAAACAATACACATCAGAAGTCTGCAAATGGGTCATCATTTCTCTGATTTCCTGCCTCCTCTCAATTTAGAGAGTCTGCTCTTATGATCAGGCACAGAGGAAGAGAAAAATTGCATTTTTATGAATAATTGGTATTCTGCTATTTATGATTCTTATACTATTTTTTTCATGGTGGATTTTTGAATGAACCAGAAGGACGTTTATAAAGCATTATTTCAAAGTGACCTACTTTAGATATCTGTAATATACACAGAGACTGGCTGTGCCTAGGAAAATTTTCAGGTAATTCCGTGTGAAATGAAGAATGCTGGAAGACGACTGGTGTTTTGTTTCCAGAAGGAGATTTTTTTTGCCCCCTCAAGGAGATCTCAGAGTTTTCTTACACTTATTTTCAATGCCACCTGACCTAATGGATTTGAAGGATTTCTTTTCGTGACCTTTTCTTTCTCCTCTTTTTTCCTTTATTGTTGCTGTCGTTATTATTATTATTTTAATTCCTCTCCTGTCTTGATCCATGCTGCAGCCTCATTCTGCCTTTTTGCTTTGTTCTTCAGGTTATTTTCAGGTCTGCTCTGAGTCCTGCTTGTCTTCTAGCTACCCTCACTGGAGCTATGGAATTATCATCCTTCCCATCACCACTGCATCCCTGGCAAGGGTTGAGAAGTCTGACTTTGCTACATTAGCAAATTTGTTAACTCCTCTCAATAAACCATAACATTCAATAACACAGGCAAAGCAACATGAAGCAATCAAATAAATTAAACAATAAAACAATTCCTGGAGTTGAGAAAAAAAAAAAACACTGAGTTTTCATAAGAGGATCCTTGTATCTGCATTGATTTTGTTATCATACTACTAAATCTAACTTCTTCAGAAGCTGCATTTCCTAAGAACTTTGGTCTTAGAATTCTAAAAATCTCACTTTCCTGATGTAATAATGTTTCCTCAATACATATATGGAAAGCAATTTAATGACTGAACTTCTATTTAAATTCTTTACTATGCTTCATCCCAATACAACATTGAGAGCCCCCATATCACAAATTAATGTTTTCATGAACTTCTTAAGAGGTCATTTATTGCTAATTAGTGCTTTTTAACTGAGAGTGTAATTCTGTTTTTAGAGAATAAAAGAGTTGAAAAATAATTTTGGACTGGATGGGATATGTATTTTTTGAACTATTCACCCTCAAACTTAAAAAGGAAAATATTGAGGGTGAGCAACGTAATCAAAACTGATACCATTAAGTCGTTTACAAGGTGACTTTTGATTTATTTTTAATGAAAATGGAAACTAGTAATTTTTAAAATAAGGAAATATCTAGCACATGAGCACTAGCCGAACTATAGCAATGCAGTATAGGAGAGAGCCTTGTCAAGGGAGAGGGCCACCACAGGCTAAGAAGCTCTTACAACTGAGTAGGATACTTTCTACATTAAAGCAGTGGCTCTGTGCTGGGAGTGAGGATAACAATTTATTAAGGAAGAATTTTAAAAGATAGGAGTCTGATTTAAAATATTCAGAATGTAAGTAATAACATTATATCAAACTTTTCAACTGGAAATTCCAAAATTTCTCATTTGCAATATGGCCTGCATGTAATTTTCAGTATTAAAGTCTTAGACTAATACCTAAGTAAGCATTCAAATTAACTTATATTCTCTTTTTCAGGGTATTTAAATGACATTATATTTGTATTCAAAATTATTCTATGCATATTGCCTATACAAGAATGTCAATACAATGAATTTTTCCCTCTCCCATAATTATACCTTTACATTATTTCAAGGTTCCATATCATTCTATATAATTAAAGGAATCTAAAATTTTGCATGTTTTATTATGTGAAATTGTATATTATTATTTAAATTCCAATATTTCAAGTAAAATGCATAAGATAATATATAATCTACTAGTGTGTGTGTGTGAATGTGCATGTGTATATTGGGACTCTTTCACCAGTGTTCTTAAATTAAATTAAGAAAGCCTATTTTACAGAAGTTTTTTATTTAATTATTTTTAGTTTTTATAAGAAATGTTTCTAAAGTCTTAAAAATTATAAAAGTCTATTAAAAATGGTAACGAGGGGCTGGAGCTAAGAGGTATCTTGTTTGCTAGGCCAGTGCGAGTACCTGGATTCAAACTCCAGCACCACATACTGAGCTAAATGTTGGAGCAACAAATCCCAGATGAAAAACTAAATAAAGTTGAATAAAGTTGATTCTCTCTCTCTCTTTAAAAAAAAAGCCAGCTTTTAAAAAAATGGTAACTGATTTTAAATATGTTTAAGAAGAAGGAAATGCAATTAATGAGCACAAACATACAATATACAAGTGCATAGTTTATAAACTGACATTTTAAATCTGGTTGTGCATTTTGTCGTTAAATCTGCAATACAACGTTTTCCATGAATTTGAAAACTTTTGAGCTCCGATTTATAGTAGAAGCTCAAAATTCTTCAAAGTAGGTTAATGTGAAATTATAAGAAAAAGCCTATGTATAAATTATTAGTTTAAAAATTTGCCAAAGTGCTTCAAGCTACAATTCTTTGTAGAATGTCAGATGAAGGATACAAAAGAGGCTGAATTTTTGGTTGTTTCAGTATTTTCAATAAATAAAAATAGTTTATATTTATTTAGGCTAATTCATGAGTACATATGTTTAATCAGTAACAGCTTAGTGTCTACTCAGCATATTGAGTTATAACAGGTACACTGGGGTCTTCTTGTACATCAGGGAACACAGAGCTACTCAAAGCAGGAGAGGCTGACACATGCTAAGGAACCCTAACGTGTCTATTAAAGTTCAGGGGAAAATAAATCATTTCTGTTGAGAGTAATTGTTTAGAGAAATCTGAACAAAGTGACATTAGAGCAGAATTATGAAGGATGAACACAGGTCATGGAGGTGGGAGTTGTGCTCACAATGTTTGAGTGATAAAGGGATAAATTAAACTAAAAAAAAGTATAGGGCCTTTGAAAACCTTGAAATTTTAACAAGAAAGTGAAATAATTAGTATTGTTTGAGAATGAATTTGTAAATATAGGGAGGTAAGTGAGAGAACTTATAGAATGGGAGAAATATTTGCAAATTACACATCTGAAAAAGAGTTGCTGTTGAGAATATATAAGGAACTCCCAAAACTCCACCTCAGAAAAATGAATAAACCAATCAAAAATGGGCCATAGACCTAACTAGACAATTCTCAAAATAAGTGTTCAACAGCTACATGAGAAAATGTTAATCACTATTCATCAGGGAAATGCAAGTCAAATCTACTTTTAAATAGCACCTTACCCAGTAAGAGGAGCTGTTATCAAAAAGACAAGAGGGAACAAGTGATGGTGAGGATGTGGAGAAAAGGCAACACTTGCATACTGTTGGAGAGAATGTAAATTACTAGGGAAGTTGTGGAAAACAGTATGGCGGATTCTCAAAAGCTAAAAATAGAACTATCATAAGATCTAGCAGCTCTACTACAGGATATATATATATCTCCCCTAAGGAAAAGGTGGTATGTGTGTGTGTGTATGTGTGTGTGTGTGTGTGTGTGTGTGTGTGTGTGTGTGTATTCAGTCATAAAACAGAATGACATCCTGTCATTTGCAACAATTGGATTAGTATCATTACATTAAGTTAAATAAGCCAGGCACAGAAAGCTCAGTACCACATATTTTCAGTCATATATGAAATTCAAAGTAATTGATCACACAAAGAGCGGAAGTGTGCTTACCAGAGGCCAGGGAGAATAGAAGAACAGGGAAGGATTACCAAGGGGTACTAAGCTACAGTTTGAAAGGAGCAAGGTATTCTGGTATGTTACTTCACAATATGGTGACTAGAGAAAATCAGCAGGAGAGGCTGACACATGCTAAGGAACCCTAAGGTGCCTACAAAAGTTCAGGGGAAAATAAATCATTTCTGTTGAGAGTAATTGTTTAGAGAAATCTGAACAAAGTGACATTAGAGCAGAATTTAGGTATATATGTGTGTGGGTGGGTGTACATATATATTTATATATATACAGAGAGAGAGAGGGAGGGAGAGAGAGAGAATATTGCACAAAGCCAGAAGAAAGTATTTTGAATATTTTCAACATAAAGAAATAATAAATGATTTTGAGATATATATGCTTAAGCATTTACAAATGTAAATCCTATCAAAACATTGCAAGATACCTCATATACATACACACACATACATACACACATATATAAATACTACATATGTAAGATACATTATATAAATATACAATTATTACATTTTTATGTACCAGTTCAAAATAAATGAATAAGGGGCTGGGAGTGGTGGCTCACAGTTATGGGACTTGTCTGGCGTACTTGAGGACATGGGTTCAAACCCCAGCATCATGTACGATGTAGTTGCAGACAGAGCAATGAAAGCCACATGAAAAACTAATAATAAAATTGATTTTCTCTCTCTTTCACTGTCCCTCTCTTTAAAAAACAAAAAACAAAGTGTAATGTCGCACAACCTAAGGCATTTGTAGAGATGTATTGGGACGTGGGGGGAGGGATAAGGGTGGGTAATTGGTGGGGCTCTTGGGGGTAAATCTAATTTTCAGAATTTATATATACATTATATAATTTCATTACAAGCTTGTTTGATTGTTCAAAAAACATTTCTGAATAAAAAACAAGCAAAGTAAGTGAATAAAATTTAAGTTAAAAATGAAATATTCAAAATTCACTGCTGTCCATGTGAGAGTATCGAGGAACTATATGATTGACAAGGCAAATTGGTAATGATAAAATAGCACATTTTGAGAAAGACTACTTGGGTACATTAAAATAATATAAATAAAGGAAAAGCTGCTACACACTCCCTCTTGTAAAGTAAAAAGTAGAAGTGAAAATTTGAAATCCATTGATGACAGATATTTCACTGTTGTGGATTTTCTGTGGAAATAGGCAATTCCTTTTAAAAATACTGTTTATTCTGAGTAAAAAAAAATTAAGCAACGGCAAGAAACATGAAGTGGGCAATTGATGTTTTCAAATCATTCACTTTGTTTAGCCTGTCTTATACGAAGTTTGGGATATATTATTTAATTTATTATTAAAGTCACCAAATTTGAACATTACTGTTTCATATTTGGCTAAAAAATTGCAGGTATAATTATATTCAAATTTATGAGCTGAGATAAATCTGAGTTCAATAATGTAACTATAGAATGGTCAAAATGAAGATCCTGGAAAAAAGATCATAGCATATCGTACTCTACCTCATCCATGTCTTGTCATCTCATCTCACTCCTTAAATGCCACAGATAATAATAATGAAAAGGAAGGCATTTTATTCTTCATCAGTACTATATATTTGTTGTAAAATGAAGGCAACTCATGGGAAGTTTATTTCTATTGCTAAATGTAAAATAGGGTATATTTTATATTATATTAGGATACATACATATAATAAGATTTATATATTAATTATGATATATATATTTATGCATATGTTAAAATATTATAATTGACTTTTTAAATTTATATTTAATTTGTTATCTATTTTAAGGTTTAGGATGCTTAAACCCAGATTTTCCAAACTCCTTCAAAGGTACAGTGCTAGATGTAAATTAGATTCTACCTATTAAGTATGTGTCCATGAGATTTGGAAGTCAAAATAAAGAAAGACTTTCTTCCTTCAATCGAATATTTGTATTCTTCATGGTTCTTCTGCAACAGGACCCAGAACTCATTTCTCAGTTTTTGGAAGAAGTACTTTGATTTTACAGCTTTCTTCGTGGGTTAAAATTCTATGTGTTTTTTCAGTCTTCTGATATCCAAGTCTTCTGTGCCAGTGGAGGAGGCTTTGTGGTCCCTTGTAACACAGGCAGGCTTCACAATTAGCAAGGTACAGATTGCTCTTGGAGCCACTCTGGAATTTCACCTTGAAGCAACTCCTTTTACCTTTCCAGCAACTTTGTAAGCACCTAATTGTTATAGTAGTTTATTTTTCATAAGAGTTGTTTCTGAGGTTTTTTTTGTTCTCTGCCTGTAAATGATACAGTGTGTATAATTTATTGTACTTATATCAGTATGACTATCTCTTAGTTTATTTGTTGTTATTTTCTGTGTTTGCATGAGAACAAATTTCACATGAGCACTATTTACCTGAGAAAAAAAGCTATAGAAATTAGGTGAAAAGTAATTCATAGGAAATCTTTACTAAAGCAAGGTAGCAAGTTAGGAAAATACAATTAATTTTACTGCACATGTATTTGTGTTGATCGCCATTCTTCAGTGTTCCTTGATTTTGAACGTAAGCTCGTGATTCCTCTTTTTTTCTCAGCTAGCACTGCTTCTCTGAGTTTCTTAAAGCATTCTCTTCACATCTCCTCCCTCCTCCTTTGTATATTACTGTGTTTTATCATAATGCTATTATTTTTTCATTCATTTTCCATCCTTGTCACAATTCCACTTCATTCTACCTACGCCAATCAGTAATTTCTATTGAGTACGGAGATAACAGCTTCTTCTAGGTCAAGGGCTGAAAGAGCTGTCAAAATGACCGATATTCTCTAAAAGTATCCTCAAATTTTACCAATTCACGGACTGCTAGTATTATTGCTTTCTCTGGGGTTCTTTGCCTCTAATAGGATAAAGCTCTGAGCTTGTGGTCATTTTTTTTCCAGGATGTGAAAAAGCAGTTGATATGTACATAGACAAAGATGGCAAAAACTGCTTCGAAAAACAATGTAATGTGGAAGCAGCTTTCTAGAAATAACTGAACTTCCGAAACCTCATAAATGATTTAAGCTGGCTATTCAAATGGGCTTCTGTGCTGAGGGAATTTGCTGATTACTTATAGGAAAAGGATCATGAAATTTTGGTTATTTTCCTACTTTGGTACAGACCTATTGTGATCAAAAGGAAAAAGAATAATCAGGTCCATGGGGAAGCCTAACAACGTACTGTCGGATGGAAAGAAGTATGTTGGAGCTTTAGAATATGCTTTCTAGACTTTGTCCAGAAGCTAGAGTATTTATTATATACACTAGGGTCTATGAGAAAATCTTCCACATAAATGTTGGCAAGATAACAAATAAAATTTGTAATCTCACTCCTTGTTTGCCTAAAGTGTTGTATTCCCACGGAACTGTATATCATATCACAATTATAATATTAAAAATACAAATAGGAATAGGTACATGTAGTGATATATGATGCACATCTTCGTGATTAAATATCCTTAAAGGCAGCTGATCTACTTAGCTGCATGCGATTTGACTATTAATATCAATGCAATTGAGCTTGCAATTGAGGTATGTTCACAATATTTTGAATCCTCAATACCTGTTCTGTTCAATTGACATGGTAAGTTTATCTTATTTGTTAATAACAGCATGTGTGTTTAATAAGAAAAAATTATTCTGTGCTTTGATAAACATTTTTAATTAAAAATAATATAATATATTGGGAGAAAAAATAGCATTATGTATCTTGAGTGGATCGACATCTGGTAAACACATGATCATGGTATTCCTTCAACTGTAGACATCACATGCAGATTTAAACCTTTAGCATAAATCCTCTGGAAAAAGAACAGAAAAGAAAATGAGTTAGTGGGATTATTGTATCTAACTGAACATTTCCTTTCTCTTCATTCCTTCCTAGTTTCTCACAGTTAAACCTGGTGTTCACCACAATCCTTAAGTCTATGTGGTTTGAAATTCTCAGAAGTGGTTCAGCCAGTTGCCCATGGGAAGCAAGTGTATCTTTTCATCTTCAGTTGGAAATGATCAAACTAATGATGACAGTACTAATTAAGCCCATAACTTTATGTCTTTTTCCTTCTTTTCATTGTGTATGATGTCTATTCATGAACAGAATCTCTAAAATTTAAGGACCTTTTTAAATGCAAGCAACAAAAAGGGCATATTTCATGTGAAAATAAACAAGTAATGGCATAATGTATACATGGGCACTCTATGGACAAATCCAAGATGTTAACGTGTCTATCACCCGAAATTTCCCTCATGCCATTAGCAATTTCTTTTGCTTGTTGTTCTCTGTTGCATCCCCAAACTTCAAACTATCACATTTTTCTCTCCTTAGAGATTAGATTTCATTTTCTAGAAATACTCACAGAATGTGTGTACTTTTACTTTGTCTAATTTCTTTACTCAGAATAATTTTATGGGAATCTTTCATGTTGTAGCATGTATCAAGAGTTTATTTCTTCTTATTTTTGAGTAGTCACCCATTGGAGGGAGATACCAGTTTGGTTTAGTTGAACTGTACACTGGTTGTATCCAGGTTGATTAATACAAATGGATCTTCTAATACTTAGTATGATTTGTATTTTTAATTTTTAGGCACCCCAATATATAGACTGTCACGTATTTTTTTTTCTGGAGGTTGAACCAAGGCTTTCTGTATGCTAAGCACATGATCTACCACTGAGCAGCACTTCCATCCCTGTTTTTGTATTTTTTATTTTATCAGGGAACTTAACCATGTTTTTTTTAAGCAGGGAACTATTTCTTGATAACTTATGAATGCTGATGAGCTTTCATATTTCATATATAGTCTTTGGTAAATTATCTGCTAAAACTATGTTCTTTTTTATAATGCTTGTTTTTAAATTAATTTTTGAGAGTATATATATTATGGAGATTCAATCACTTATATGATTAGAAAATATCTTCTCCCAGGCTGTGGTTTATCTTTCATTATCTTAAACATGTTGCTAGAGAAACAGATATTTAACATTTGAAGAGGTTACTTTGATCTATATTCTTCAAATGATTTTGCTTCTACTGCCATAATAAATAAATGATTTCCTCATGCAAAGTCACTCCTTTTCTCCTGTAATTTTTCTAGAAATATCATACTTTAAACCATTTACATTTATGACAATAATCTACTTTTTCTAATTTTTATATGGAATTAGACATGGATCAAAGTTCATTTTTACATCTGGAAAGGAATAAAATATGAGGTTTTTCAAACACTTTTTTCCATGTTGAAATAACATGATTTTTTTTTCTTCACTAAAATGTAAATTATACCTATTGAGTTTTAAGTGTTAAACCTATCTGTATTCCTGGAATTGATTCTACTTTGGTTATTAAAAACTATGGCTTTTTATAAATTGCTGGATTCGATTTGGTAAAATGGTAAAATTTGCTTGGAATTTATGCATTTATTTTCAGAAAAGATATTGTTCTGAAGTTTTTTTCTTTAGTATTTTCCATATATAGTCTTTATATCAGAGAAAGTTCTCAGAGTATGTGCTACATTTTGTCCTTTCGTCAATTTTTTCTGGAACAATTTATGATTAAATAGTATTATTTTATTCCCATAAGGTTTTACTAGAATGAAATAAAGAATTGGTCTGGGCCTGATTTACTCAGGGAAAAGTTTTCAACTTGTACTTTTATGTCTGTAATCTGTCTATATCTGTTCACGTTCTCTAATTTCTTCATGAAAAATATTCATTAGTTTACATAAATTTTCCCATTTAAATTGTTGAATAAAATTGTTCACAGCTTTCTTTTTCTGTTATTTGAATACAGGTAGAGTCTATGGTAATGTCAGTTCTCTAAACCATGTTTTTGCTTATTTGGGTCTTCCTCTTTTCTTCATCAGTCTAAGAATTTAGCAATTTATTGACTTTGCAACAAACTGGCTTTTTCTTTCATTGATTTTCTCTTTTCTGTTTGTGTTTTCTGATAACTTGGGTTTTTATAATCACTTTGGGTTTAACTTGTTTTTCTTTTTTTCTAGTGTGTTAAGTGTACCTGAAGCTATTATTTTTATACTTTAATTATTTTTAAAATAGATCTGATATAATTTAGCACCATAAATTTCTCTGTATAATCAGTTAAGCAGCATTTTATGAATTTTAATACTTGACAATTTCACTTTTATGAAATTTGAATTATTTTTATAATGTTTTGCTCTATTTTCTCTTCACAAGAAGTTATTTAGAAGAGATTTATCAGATTTCAAAATATAGGGAAATTTTAAGAAATATGTTTTATGATAAGGGATACTATTTAATATCATTATTCTCAAATGATTTGTCCTAGAGGGCATAAATCATTCAAAATTTATTGAGATCTATTATTTTACCCAGAATATATCCTATATTAATTCTCTATGTGTATTTATTTATGAAGCCATATGTACTGTTTATATGTGTGTTCTGTGGTTAGATGATATATTGTATAATTGTCAATCAGGTCAAATTGGCTAATGTTGTACAAAACTCTTAGATCCTTACATGTTTTTTATTTCTTACTGTACTGGTAATGGACAGATACATACTGAAACTCTGATTATGTTTTTGGATTTCTCTATTTTCTTTCCAGTTAAGTCACTTTTTGCTTTATATATTTTGAAGTCTTGCTACATGGTATATGAACACTTATAATTTTTCTACTCTTGCTAAACATAAGCTATTGTTATGAAAGGACCCTTTTTAATCCTTGGTGACATTTTTTACATCATTTTTTCTTATTTTAACATAACCATTCCTTCTTTATGTAGATTATTATTATGTGATGTATCATTTTCTATTTTCTTATGTTTCAACTTTTTGTGAATTTATATTTAAAATGTGCTTCTTTTAGGCATCATGTAGTCAGATTTTGATTTATTTTTATTTTTTGGTTCAGTTTGAAAATCTTTGTCTTTCATTGGTGTTTCTTGACCATTTGCATTTTACTTTTTATACTATTTATGTAGTTAATTGTAAATAACCCATCTACTTCTTCCATTTTTTTCTATTTGTCCAATCTATTCTTTATTTCCTTTTTCATATATATACAAATATGATTATGTAGATGTATACAATTTTACATATATTAATTAAATTATATGTAATCTTATATATAAATGCAATCTAAAATCTTTTACATGTTTCTTTCAAAGTTTAAATGATATATCATCCCACATCTCTGATAAGAACTTTATAGTATTTTATTTTCATTAGTTTCCTCCTTGTGATCTTGGGAGACATTTTAAATTTATACCTGCTATCAATTGCAAAAACATTGCTATTAATATTTGTCTAAAAAGACCATATTCCTTTAAAGAGGTTTAAATAGCATTTTAAACATTTGTTTTGGTTAACTAAATTGGGTATTGTTAGTGACAATTTTTTCTACTGTGGTATGACCAAAAACCTTTTTTTGTTTGTTTGTTTTGCTTACAATTATTAAAGATATTTTCTCTCAGTATAGATCTTTGAGTTTTCATATTTTTTGGGGGGTTTAAAGATAATGCTTTGATTTTCCCTTGCATTTTTTGATTTTTCATTTTTGTTTGTTTGCTTAGATTTTCATCTGTCCTTATTTTTTCATTTTGTTTTCCTGATTATTTCCTCTCTGAGATTTTACTTTTTAACACATGTTTAGATCAATTTGATTGTGATATTCTTTGAGTGACATAATTTTTTCTTATGTTACTTGAACCTGGAATTTATTGACCTCCATAGATATATGCATTGATATATTTTTAAAAATTTAACAATTGCCAGAAGATTTTTTTTTCTTTAAATGTGATTTTTCTGTTTAATTCTCATTCCTGTTCTTTGGAGACTAAAATTATATGGATATTAGTTAGATTATTTGAAGTTGCTTACAGATGTCTGACTGTATTTATTTTAATTTATGCCAATCTACAGATTTTTTCTCATACATATTATGATTGTATCTCTAAAATTTTGATTTGAGACCTTTTAATTCATTCCTTGTCTCTTATGAATATTGTTGTAATATCTGTTTTAATGTATTAGTCTGTTAATTTCAAGATCTTTATTGATGCATAATAGGTTTCAATGCATTGATTTTTATTAGTTTTATAGGTTGTTTTATTCTACTTATTTGTATGCATTGCAATTTTTTATTGTATACTAGACATTATGATTTTTACTTTGTCCAAAGCCGAGTAAATTTAAATTCCTATACAGTTATTGAGGGTTTTTTTAATATTGCTAATTACTTGGAAGCATTTTGATCATTTGGGAATCTGCTTTTTATATTTGTTAGTTTGAATTGGAGCAGTGATTTGTCGATGGTTAAATATTCACCAGCATTGAGGAAAATGTCTGTGTATTACCCCATGCCTCTTGCATCATGCAGATTTTTAGTCTAATGAGAACAACATTCTTCTCAGACTGCACATACACTGAATCATTTTTGCATAAAACCTGTTTATATGGCTCAAGTATTTTCCTTGTCCTTATAAATTTATCAATAGCAGAATAGTTATAGGGACTTTTTCCAAATTTCTGGAGTTTTCTTTTTGAGCTATTCCCTCATCTCTATGTTTTTTACTGTAGCTACAGTTCAGAATGGTACCTGACCTACCTGTTCTGTCTGTACTCTCAGGTATGTCTCTTTAATTCAGGAGGTCCACTGGACTCTGCCTGGTTTCATGCTGCTTGGAGTATACATGGAAACTAAATTCTATCAGCTTGAACCTTCATAAGGCTCATTTTGTTTGTTCTTAATTTTTCAGGAGACCACTAAGCTTGCCAGCAGACCACAGACTTGAAAGCCACTGTTTCAATTTGTTCTTTAAATTATTTTAAAGAAAGTGAATCTGATTCCCATTATTGCATCTGGAACCAAATTAGGACTGATATCCAAAGCTCTTGGATCTTTGCAATATTCTTTCTTTTTCTTTTCTTTTTTTTAAGAGAGAGAGAGGCAGAGAGAATCAGTTTTATTTAGTTTTCCATGTGGCTTTCATTGCTCTGACTCTTTGTTGTGTACATGGTTCTGGGGTTCGAACCCACGTCCTCATGCATACAGATACAGGCCAATCACCGTAATCATTGAGCCATTGTTCCAGGCCCAGGATCTTTGCAATTTTCAATATCAAAATGTATTAACTGACATTTTTATCACCTCATCAACATTCAACTGTTTTCTGTTCTAACAGATTTTTAACAATGAATTACATTTCTGGAAGACATTTTTAATCTCAAGAAACTGAGTAAAGTGATTGCTCAGCCCTTAAGTTAACTGGCACTTTTCCAAATATATCACAATCATCATTAATTTTTATTGATGCTGTTGCTATGGCAGCATTATCCATCCTATTATGCATGCCAGTAAGTCAGGTGCCATTACTGACATCTTCAATCCTTCAGGATCCTTATTCATTGATCACCAATATTAGTCAGTTTACATCATGCAGTTCTCTGAAATATTTTGACTCTTTTCAATGTTCACAACCCAATTCTGCCACCGTTGATGTGCTAGAATATAGCAACAGTTTGGTAATGGCCTTTTTCATGCATTCTTTCTCTCCAATCAGCTGTTCCCCAGGCTGTGATCAGAGGTAAATTTTTGAAACAAACACTGATCACATTAGTGCCTTGTTTAAATGTGTTACTAACTTTATGTGCTCTTTGGGAAAGACTAAAATCCTTAACAAGTCCTGTCACAACATATTTCAATAATTAATTTTATTACCTTTAGTGTAAACACTCCATACTTTAACATGGTATATTTCCTCTTGTCACTCATTTCAACTACAATTCTGCATTAATTCATGTGATTATCTGATGAATATTTATCTCTCCTACCTACTTATATATGTAGTATAAACACACCTTCAAGTCTCTAGAACTTCGCACAGTGCTTGACACATTTTATTATTAAATAAAGTTGTGATGACTGAATCATACAGCTTTGGGTTGCCTTTATACAATTATATACATATTTGTATAACAGTGAGATAATAATAAAATTATTTATTGAATCACTCACAAGATGTCGTGTTCAATATTTTACATAAGCCATCTTATTTTAGATAACAATTAATCCAGTGAATTTAAAATACTTATAAAAAAGAAAATGAGTTTAGAGATATTAAGAAATTGATCCAAGGCAAGCAGCTAGTAGAAAGAAGCATGAAATTTAAATGAAACTTTCTCTGACTCTAAGACATTTAATCTCAGTCACTATATTATATTACTACTTCTCCTATAAAATCTGTTATTCATAACCTGGATTTTGCAAATAAAACAATGCATCATTTGCTATTTAATTCTACTTCATTTCTGAGCAAAATTCTTTTGTGCACATCCTCTGCTATTATCCTGCAGGTAACCGTCTATCTACTTGAGTGATGTTTAGGAATCAATTAATGTGACATTTCTGACAATTTCCCAATATGCAACAAATTGCAGTTTGATGAGAGAATGATGAGAATGAGCTGTTTGATTAACAGACAAAGGTTTGTGTCCACCCAAAAACGTTTGCAGAACTGCAGAATTTATAATATTGGAAATAAAAAGCAGCTTGAAATCATTCGGGGTCAATGTACTCTAAGGGAAAGTGAAAGTGAAATGAGGTTCTTCTAAATTTGAAACTCCCTCAGTGAATGATCTTTACATTATAGGAGTGTAACTGCCTTTCCTCATTCATTCACAAATGAGAATGCAACAAATGGTGAATAACATTGTTTTTAGAAAATATGGCCTGCTGTGTTTAAACTTGCATCACAGTGTTACAGTACTCTAGGGGATATAAATATCTGAAACACAAGTACAATGAGTCATTTAAAAATCTCTAGATAATCACATTGTATTCTATTAGTGAAAATTCCAGTGGTTTTCATGAGTTCCTTATCTGAGTTTTTCTGATCAACTCATGGATTGCTTGAATTTATCCAACATGTACTCTTCCTTCCAGGATGATCTGACTCTAGGTGCACTACTGAGACTCAATTCTGTAACCTATGATTTGAAGAAATCCTAATTTAAAGTATTTATTATTTTCTGTATTTGGGTCTCAGAGATTTTTACTGAACTTATGTGCTGCTAATACAGCCTGCAAAAGCTCTGATCATTTATGCAGCTGAGACTCTGCCTACTCCTGATCTTCCTGGAAGCAAACTCTACCAACACTGCTGTTAAGGCAAACTTCAAAGTAAAAAACACTATCAGTCATGCATTCGAGGTGCCACTTAACACTCCTCCACTCTAGAATTCTCCCTATACAGTAGAAGAAAGCAGTTAAATGGGAAAATAGCTTTGTATTAAGAAATATATAAAATCCTGATTTTTCCTGACTGAAACGGTGGCTCAGCGGTTATAGCCCTTGCTTTGCGTGCGCAGAGACGTGAATTTGGACCCCAGCACCGTGTACACAGCGAAGTGCTGGAGCAACCAGGGTCACATGAAAAACTACATAAAATTGATTCTCTCTTTCTCTCTCTCTCTCACTGTCCCTCTCTCTTAAAAAATAAAATCCTGATTTTCCAGTTGGAACATATAGTACAAAAACAGCTACATAGTAAAATGTGACATTAACTTTATCATATAAGTACAGCCTGCTGATATTTACTCTAACAGTAAAAGCTGGACTCTTGCTCAGACTTTACTATATGTTGGGAGATAAAACTGAACCTGCTGGCTATACTCCAAGTCTAGCCTCTACCTCTGTCATGTATGTTGCTCCAAAAGCAAAAGAAAAAGTACTTGGCCTAGACAAACACTGTCAAAATAGGCCATGGTAGGTGTCACCAGCAAAGAAAAATTTGAAGACAGTAAAAGGGTACACTATGCCTGAGCTTCATTAACTTTTCTCCTGTTGATAAGGTTCTTGCCCATTAGTGACATGGGATCCAGGCATACTTTTACCAATATTTTTTTCAGCCCCATCACAGGGAGATAGAAATAAGAAGATGGAAATACGGCTCTATCCTAATCTTGTGTATGGTCAGAGATGTCCCAGTGCCAGGCTGTTGAAAGAGAGACAAATATTTCTCCCTATCTACCTCATATCTGATTACTCAACTAACGAAACAACAATCTTTCCTTTAACTAGTCTCCATCAGGGATAGTCCATTGTAAAATTTTTTTGGGAAGGTAAAAATTCATAGCACTAGAGAAATACTTCCTTGAATTTGTACACAGTCCAAAACCCCCAGTGCCAAAGTTATTGGGCTGGATTTGGTTATGAAGTCAGATATATGCTGTGTCAGAAATAGTCACTCTCATTTGATATTTGGGACTGCTGTAATTTTTATCTTAAATTACCCCAGAAGACCAAGCTTTGAAGATTTGGTCCCTAATTGATTTTACTATTGTGGGGGAGGGTGGAACCTGTATGTGGGGCATAGTGTAAGGGAGTTACTGCATTCAGATGTGTCCCTTAAAGAGAATAGTGGAATGATACTCTCCTTCTCTGTCTTTCGCTTCCACAAAAGGAACAGATCTTCTCTGCCATCTGCTTTCAACCCTGATACACTGTGCTGCAACAGATCCAAAGTGATAGAGCTTAGCATGTAAGGACAGAAAAGTATGAAACCATGAGCAAAAATAAGCTTTCCCTCTTTTAAGTTTATATTGCTTAGGTATTTTATCACAGTCCTGGAAAGCTGACCAACACAGGAACTCTGTGCTGCATTAATAGTGATATTATGCATAGGATATCCCCATCCCAAATAAGTGCATTCATTATAGCACATATACTTCTAAGTGGTCCCTAAATCTGTTCTATATTCTGTCCTGGGCCTGCTGTGTTGGGACAGGATGAGGTGATATAATAATTATTAGAGTCTTATACAATTTCCCTCAAGAGGAACTTCTGTCTGTGTCAAAGTCAGTGATGAGAAACAGAAATGTCATGAGCAGCTAATGTGTTAAAGGCTCTATATTTTGTGTGAGATTATAAAAATTGTTGACATACACTATCTCACTTCATTTTCACTGTCAACTTAAGAAAAATTTAAGTATAGTACTGGTGAAGATAGTTTAATAAGTGATGGGCCTACAATTGAATCTCTAGATCAAAGGGCAATAGCATTCAGCAGGATTAGTGAAATCAGAGATATGCTGTTTTAACTTGACAGGAACAAAATCCAGTTCCACCTACCAGCAGTTTGCACTTCTAAAACACTTGTTAAAATTTTAGGAAACAATTATAATTAAAATATTATAGTATAATTTTATCTTTATTAGTTCCATAGAATTACTGATAAGTGTAAATATATTACTTTGGGTATTAAATGAGTGTAATAAAAAACCTGTTTTTCATTTTTCCATTCTTCCATTTCCAAAAATTGTTTGGTTTTTAAAGCAATGGAAGAAGATCATACATACTTGTTTTTTCTTTCTTTAGACCTGAAGCTACTTTTAAGGATTTAAGTGCTGGAGCTCACAGCTTGAAATTTGCTATGTCTAACATTAGACAAAAAGATTTTGAAGATTTATTGCTCAAGAGAATGATAATACTTGGGCTATTGCAAAGTAAGTACAGAGATATTAAGAGCAGCAGTAACTTCTTTAATCAAAATAGAAGAACTTGTGGCATTTTAGGATGTTATGGGTATTATTTTATTTTAAGTATTTTATTTGACATTTGAGGCATATCATACTTTCTGGTGCAACATCAGTATATTTTCTCATAAATGAAGCATAGAAAAACACTCAGGACAAGCTTGAGTATCCCACAATAAAGCAGTAAGCAAGATTGTCTTTCAAGGGCTGGGTTAGATTGCTGAAAATATGTACAGATAACTTTTCTGATACATCAAGCAGGGGAGAGTCCCCATTCCAAATAAAAAACTATTATCTCTATAATGTGGCATTCTGATAACTCATAAGGTTACTATACATTTTTATGAACTGCTAAATTAAAAAGCCTGGAAATTAGCATAGATTTAAGAAATTCCAAGATTTAATGATAGGGTGGCTTTACTGATACACTTCACTGAATGGCAGGTACTTCTCTAAACATTATCTCCATTAATGGAAATCTCTGGTTGTAAAAAGCCTATACATTTGTCCTGAAAATGTAACCAATCAACAAGTGTTTTTCTTCAATGTGCAAATTTTTTTCTTCTTTCCTTTCATTGTTTCTTTTTCTTTTTCATTTTTGGTTAATAGCAAACAAACTAAAATGGCATTTTATACCAGATTTATGAAGCTAAATGAACAACAGTTACAAATTAGATTGACGCATGTACATTAGTCAGTTTTCTCTTTCATCACTTTCAGTGGAAACTCTGCTTCTCAGACCCCATAACATAGCAAATAAAGAAGAGAAATTCTCTACAGAACATCTTGACTGGATGGTATGTCAAAATACTGTTGAAATTCAACCAGTTATGGGAGCTTAGACATCTCAGTGTCAGTTGAAGGAAATAACAGAAATAAGATGAAAACAATTATCCCCTTTATGAAAGGCAGTTATTATTTTCAAGAAAATAAAAAGAGCACAAGATTGGTATGGATAGTGACAGACTTCTGAATGACCCTGTAGAGACTGTGAATTCAAAATGCTTAGAAATAACATATCTGTCAAAGAATTACCATTAAACCTAAGAATTATCATAGTAGGTTAATACCTGGATTCTTTAAAATTTTAAATAGATATTTCCCCCATTATTTACATGAATGTATAACTTTCTCCATGTCATCTTAAACAGTGCTGTCCCTGAAGAGGAACATTAAATAAGAGATTCTTGATTAGGGGAATTTTTTGCACAGGAGACATTAAGCAATGTGGAGATGATTTTAGTTGTTACAATTGGGTGATAATAGTCTCCTGTGGGTCGAGTCAGGGCTGCTCATAAACCTTATGCAATACGCAGAACAGTTCTCCTCGATAATGTTATCCAGTACAAAATGGCAATAATATCAAAGTTAGGAATCCAAAAATGAAATTTAAATTCATAATGTTTACATAAGTTGCTACCACTATGATCCATTTAAGTTCTAAGTATCTGGTGGCATCCAATCATTTCCTAAAATCCCACCTCTGAACGTTGCTGCACTGGGGACCAAGCCTTCAACACATGAGACTTGGGGACATTCCAGATCCAAACTATAACTTTAATTCTAGTAACCAGAAGAATATATATATATATATATATATATATATATACACATATATACACACACACATATCTATATGTAAAGATATATATATAGGTATCTATATATAAAGATATATATAAAGATATATATATAATACAAAGAAAACACTATATATATATATATATACACATGCATATATATATATAGTGTTTAACTACATATGGAAATGAAACTCATGGGGTAAAATTGGAAAAAATAAAGATACAGAGAAAATTGAAGAAATTATCACAAGTAAATAATAAGAATTATGACAAGAAGAAGTTGCAGATCATAATTGAACAAATAGAATTCTCCTAAGCTAAATACAAATTTTGCATTAAAGAAATTTAAATTCAATTAATTTCTAGAAAGAATACTTTTAAAGACCTACTTTTAGACATAATAATGTAATTTTCCTAAATTTCCAGGAAAAACATATCTTACTAACACAGAGAACAAAAGAACATTTTATTTACAGATATTTTATCTGGCATACTAGAATGATGAAAGAGCACCTACAGCCAATATGAAAAGAATTAGAGCAATCCCAGAAACATTGACTGTCGTTATGTCTTTTCTCTGTCAACATAAACATGCATTTAGAACTGCAAGTTTTCAGAAAACATTTACTCACATGCACTTGAACAAAGTTATCAGTGCATCATACAGATATTTTAAGATCTAGAAGACAAAATAAGTAAACCATGGTTAGCAAAAGTTATCATTCTGTTTATAATTAAATTCAGCCAGTATTATTGTAAATGTACTTAAATATATAACTATTTAAGTAATGATTACTAAAGCAGAAAATAGAATGTGAAAGGAAAAATATTTAATAGCCCAGACTTAGGCATTTTTTATGCTAGTGATAAAGGAAAAGCTAATAAGGGAAACAAAACAATTCTGAGTAACATTTTATGTTGTAGGGGGTTGAATAGAAAAGTAAAAGTATTCAAAATATTCTGTTTGATGGAAACCTTGTTGGTTAATAAATCATCTGGGTGACAGTATACTTTGAAAGAATAAAGATACACAACTTGGATCAGGAAAAATTAAAACAGACACAATTTCAGATTTAGGAAAGAAAAAAACAACAAAAAACGGAATCATAATGCCGTATAGATACAAATGAAATGAACAAAATGGAATGGTACTTACATCAAATGTGGATTTATGGAACTTCCTATCAAAAACCAGACATTGTCAGATTGGGTGTTTTGATTAGAGTCTTTTTGGGCTCTTGGAGATTAATTTGAAAGAATCAGGGAGATATGGAGCCAAATGGAATGTGAACAAGCCTTTCCATGGAAGTTTCTAAATTTTGTGTAACACCTAAAAAGAGATTTGGTCATAGTGGTCACCAGATTATTTTCTTAATTATTTGAGGCCCTAAAGCCTTTGTATGAAGTGAGTATTGAAACTTTATTATATTAAATATCTGCTTGAATCTAATCTTCAATGCCCTTTTTAAGATGTAAGGAAGAATAAAATTCATGTGGGGAGAGTAGGATTAACTGAACTCTCAGTATGTACTTTGGAATTTATTTTTTATTTATTTGACATAGACTTACACATTGGAGGGAATCATTGGTACATATTCATGCATAGATGGATATTGACAAAGTAAGTTAAAAGCTATCCTAGTCTGGGATCTCCCCCCTTCAACCATTCCCTGCTCTCACGTCTCCTCTGCTTTACCTCCATGTTATAGGTAAAAATAAGTATATATATATATATATATATTTTGCATTTTTTAATCTTCTCTGCCCACCTGCGTATAGTTGGTTTTCTCAGGGGAGTTGAGGGTTCCCAGTTGCACTGAGAACCCCACTAATGCCTCCCTCCCCTCCCTGCCTCCTACCCTTCTCCCCCTAAATTCATACTTATGATTCCCCTGCTTATAGAAAATTCACCTATGTTATTTATTTTCTGAGCTTAGCTAACTTTTGAACTTAGATTTTGCTATACCTTCCACATATGAGGGAAATAATTGGCCCTGAAGTCTCTGAGTTTGGGATATTTCACTCAGAATAATTTTATTCATCTCCATCCATTTGACTGCAAATTCCATGATATTGTTCTAATAGCAGAGTGTATATATATACTGCAGTTTTTTAATCAACTCGTTCAACGAGGGGCATCTGGGTTTGTTTCATACTTTATCTATTGTAAATTGAGCTGTTATAAATATTGTTATAGCTGTTATCTTTGCAGGATGCAGATTCTAGCTCTTTTGGGAAAATACCCAGTGGTGGGATAAATGGATTATAAGGTGGTTCCAACCCCAGTTCTTTGAGGAGTGTCCACACTGCTTTCCAGAGTGGCTGTACAAGTCTGCAGTCTAACCAACAAGTGTAATAGTGTTCCTTTCTTCCCCAAACCCCTCCAGTATCTGTTATTGTTTGTATTCTTCATTTTTGCCACTGTGACAGGAGTGAGGTGGAATTTCAGTAAAGTTTTGATTTGCATTTCTCTGATTACTAGTGATGTAGAACATTTTTCATATATTTATTGGCTTTTCGGACTTCCTCTGTTGAGAAGTTTCTATTTAGTTCCCTAGCCCGTTTATTGATTGGATTATCTGTGGTTTTGGTGTTCAGTTTTTTTAGTTCTTTTTATATCCTGGATATTAGCCCTCTGTTGGAATTGTAACAGGCAAAGATTTTCTCCCATTCCGTAGGTTGTCTTTTGACACTCTTGAGCAATTCTTTAGCTGTACAGAAGCTTTTCAGCTTAATGGAACCCCATTCATTTATTCTTGGCTGTAATTCTTGTGCTATGGGAGTCTTGTTAAGGAAGGCAGTACCTACTCTGGTGTTGTGGAGTGTTGATCCTATTTTGTCTTCTAGCAATTGTATATTTTCTGCCTTAAAATTCTAAGTCTTTGATCCGTTTTGATTTGATTTTTGTGCTGGGTAAGAGATAAGGATCTAATTTCACCTGTCTACATATAGCTGTCCAGTTCATCCAGCAGCATTTGTTGAACAGGCTGTCTTTCCTCCACACTATATCTTTGCCCTCTTCGTCAAATATCAGATGGTTAAAGATTTGTGGGTTTGTTTCGATATCTTCTAATCTGTTCCATTGATTTTCATGTGTGTTGTGATAATTCACTTGGGGACTTTGTTGATGGTTGGGGAGTTTTTGTCTTTTTGTTTAATTGGGCTGGAATACAATTTGGATTGGACAGTTCAATAGCTGGCTCCCCAAACTGTAATTTTTATGGACCTTTATGATTTCCAGTATCTCAGGAGATAGGAGGTAGGAGTCAATATGTACAGCCAATACATACAACAGACAGGGTTGATCTGGTTGCTTTGTGCCAACTGTAGCTGTTAGAGTGTTAATTACCAACTGTAAGTGCAAAGAGATTAGTAGTTTTCTTCCATGAGTGTCCTCAGTCTATACTTGGTTTGAAAGCTGTTTTCAAGTTTGGCATTCACTTCAGTTTTCCAAAACCTCTGTAAGAGAAGGAAAAAATCTAGAGAGCAAAGGGAAAGTGATAGGAAGTTAGTGAGGAAATTGTGAATTTGGAGAGAGAGCAACAAGAGAGTGGAGATGATGCAGGCTATTCTGCTAAAATAAAGAAAAGAAAGAAAGGGAAAGAGATTGGGGTAATGACTTTGAGGGAGAATAAGAGAGAGCAGAATACAGTTTAGGTATTGACAGAGGAAAGGGAAGAAAGGAAGAAGAGACCATGCACTAGTTTGCAAGATCACAGACAG
Organism: Aplodontia rufa; assembly: GCA_004027875.1. Lineage (NCBI taxonomy): Eukaryota > Metazoa > Chordata > Mammalia > Rodentia > Aplodontiidae > Aplodontia > Aplodontia rufa. Next base: position 37,823 of record PVKS010007004.1, on the reverse strand, counting down.
CCACAAACCAAACCACAGAATACAAACACAGCACAAAAACCAAGAAACAAAAAAGCAACAGTGCCAAACAGACAGAAAAAAAAGAAAGAAAAGAGAGAACCAAAGTAAAACACACAGGAACAACACCAAACGGAGAAAAAGAAAAAGTTAGATGGGTTATGAATTATTTCCTCTGAGGTCATAATATATAGTAGGGCTATAAGTTCATATGTGAGATCTGGTTGGAGGTACTTCAAGGGTGAGGCTGCTGGCGGGATTGTATTTTGCTCTTCTCAGCTTTAAGTCAGATTCCCAGGAGTCCTTACACTATTTGTCTCCTGTGGAGAGGCTGCAGTCTTTCACTGCCACTGTTTCCTGTGAATACAGCCTTCTGAGCTGCATGAGTGAACCCCTGGGCACTTTAGTGTCCTAAGATCCACCCTTGCTCCAGGAGATGTTGCCTGAGGCAATCTCAGCCCCAGCAAGGGGGGTGGGGGTGGTGAGAAGAAGACACCAGCCAAGCCAGACCTGTGCCTGGGGAGGTCTCAAATGAAAACTCAAGGGGCGTGGAAGCCAAACCCCACTTGGAGTGAACAGGGTCTATGGGACTGCCTCTATTTCCAGGACTCAGGGTCTGTAAGCAGAGGGCAGCACTGGTCTGTGGGTGCTCCTTTGTTCATAAGTCACTGAGGGTGAAGGTAATCTCTGCCCACTCTAAGAGGACCAGGTGGTATCTATATTTCAGAGTCTCAGGTCCTGCAGCTGGCCCTGCCCAGCCCCTGTAGGTCCTAAGCAACCCACTGTGATGCAGAATTCTGAAAAGGAACTCTGCCTGGAGTTCAGGGTAGGTTGCAGGACCAGTAGGGAGGGTCTGCCAGGCCCACACAGCCCTCTGGGGCACACAGTCACAACACGGGTCCTGGAGCCGTAAGCTGCCTGATGGTGCAACCACTGGCAACCTTCCATCTGAGGTCCTGGTTCCTGGAGCAACTCTTCGTACCTCCCACTGAGTTGAGCCAGAAAGGGGTCTGGCTCACCATGGCTAGACTCAGGGGAGTCTAATTTGCTTGTATTATTGCAGTCCCTGGGTTTCTTCCTGGAGCACAGCACAAGCCCTTATGATATCACAGATCTCTGTGCCAATTTGTCCTTCCTCTATTTGTGTGTGCCACTCCCTCCCTTTTATGCTGAACCAGCAGCCCACCAGCTGGGTGGCAGTCCTTGCAGCCTGAGCTGCTAGCCCCAGACTTGGATTTTCTTGTACACTTAGTTTAGCCAAGGCTCTCTGTCTCTAAATTTCCTTGCTTGAATACCAAAGAGTTTAGGCAAAAATTTTGGCATTCACCCCCTTTACTCAAAGGCACTTCTTCTGCTCTTGGCTTCCTGCATTCCTAACTGCAGCCCTCCTGCCTGTCCCCATCTTCCGAATTTCCTCAATATGTATTTTAACCACATGAGTAATGAGAATACTTTCCTCTACCTTTGGCAGCATTGCATTCCCTTTCTATAGGCCTTAGGATGGTAGGAGATTGATTGATCATGTTTGGGTCACCTGATATAAGCTAAATTCTTGTATGAGAAAAAAAGAAATGATGTTAATCTCAACCCAGGAATTATAAAATCAGTTCATAATATTAGCATATTGAAAATCATCCAGATAACCATTAACAAGAAACAGATACTGAAAAGAAACTCTAGGAAGAAAAAAAGAGTTAAACAAATAGGTACCATATAATCATAAATGAGGAAGTCATATATGTGTCACATAAATATTACCCAAGTTGGATTTAAGGGACAAAAGCATTATGAAGAGAAAGAGGGTCACTCACTCACACAAATTAACATCAACAAACATACTAAACATCTATGAACCAATTACAAGAAACCAAAGATGAATGATAATTATATGTATAGAATTATTTCATAAAAATACATTTAATGAATAATTTATCTTTTTCAGAATATAATAAGCTAAGTATACAAAAAAATAAATATACAGCAACAGCAGATGGTTTAGAAATTAAACATATATGAAATTTTGTTTTCTTACAGAATACACACATTTTTCTTATACCCACACATCATCTATAATAACATGTGGGATTCCTTATTACAAAAATATTCTTATTTGGGCTGGAGCGGTGGCTCAGCGGTTTCTGTGCTTGCCTGGCAAGTGCAAAGACCTGGGTTCAAACCCCAGCACCACGTACGCAACTAAGTGTTGGAGCAACTAAAGCCATGTGAAAAACTAAATAAAGTTGTTTCTCTCTTTCTCTGTCTCTCTCACTGTCCCTCTCTCTTTAAAAAAAAAAATATATATATATATATATATATTCTTATTTATTTTAAAACAGATAGTATTTTATAGGGTAAATTCAATGAAGATTAAAATTTCCAAAGAATACTAAAAATGAAGAGGATGGCCAAATAGTCATAAAAGGATTTATGAATTTATTAATAAAAATTCTCAAAAATATCCACAGGAGGGCTGACGTGGTATCTCAGCAATAGAGTGCTTGCCTAGAATGCATGAGAATGAGAGTTCAAACCCCAACACCATGTAATCAACGTAAGTGTTGGAGCAATGAAAACCAAATGAAAAACTAAGTAAAATTTATTCTCTCTTTTTCTCTATCTCACTGTTCCTCTCTCTCTTTCAAAAAATAAAATATCCATAGGAAGCTAGAGGACATAAAAAATGGTTTGCATACACAACGAATTGTGGGAGCAATGAAAGTCACATGAAAAACTAAATAAAATTGATTCTTTCACTCTCTCTCTCACTATCCCACTCTCTTAAAAAAAAGTGCAAATAAATCACAAAATAGTGAAAAGCAAAACAATTCAGTAAAATCATGAGAATCAAACAAGAATATATTTAGAAAAATAATTAACAAATTACATTCATTAATTATGAAAATCAAATTGAAATTAATTAAATTAAATATTTATATTAATAATTTGAGCAACAGATTTAATAAAAAGTCAAAGCAATTGGGAAATAAAACTATTTCTAAGGAAATATAAAAGAAATAGAGTTAAACTCTAAAATCAAATTCTCTTTTAAAAGAGCGATAAATCTTTTAGTTTAATTAATATCAAAAGAAACATCTGTGGAGGCTGGAACTAGACCCTGGCCATTGAGAAAGGTGGTCTATTATCATGTGTTAAATCCAGATAAGGTGTAATGCTACACAACCTAATACATTTTTAGAGATGTTGTGGGAAGGGGAAGGGAGGGATAAGGGTGGGTAATTGAGGGGGGCATTCTTGGGGGTAAATCTAATCTTCAGAATCTATGTACATTTTATATTTTTTTGTTAAAAATGTGTATGAGTGTTCAACAAATAAATTTCTCAAAAAAAAAAAAAAAAAAAGAATGTAGCCCAGTGTGGTGGTACATGCCTGTAATCCCAGCAGTTCAGGAGGCTGAGGCAGGAGGATTGCAAGTTCATAGCCAGCCTCAGCAAATTAGCATGTCCCTAATCGACTTAGTGAGGTCCTGTCTCAAAATAAAATATAAAAATGGTTGGGGATGTTTCTCAGTGGTTAAGTTCCCCTGGGTTAAATCCCCAGTAGCAGAGAAAGAGAGAGAGAGAGAAAGTGTGAGAGAGAAGCTAAATTTACAGTTTAAAAAAAAAAATTGGTTCTGAAACTTTTGAATTTGTTTATATTCAATCAAGTGGCCACCATCTTCACAGCCAGAGATGATAGATCTTGATAGGTCTAAGCAAATAATGGTAATCTCATGTTGCAAAAACTTTGTTTTAGTCATGGACATATGGAAAACTCTGGGAAATGAGAAGTGAAGAAATGATAACGCTAAGTGGCTTGAAAATATTTCTGTTTGAAGGTTGGGATACTAGATAGGGTTATTTTATTTTCCACCTATGGACATTGTTATTTGTAAGAAAAGACTAAACTGTTTGCTGGGAGTTGGTCTAAAATTGTTCCTGAAGGTAAAGGGCATGCAACAGAACCTCCCCATTGGATCTACAAATTGAGCCCATTCTGGCCCAGGACTACTTTGCAGAAATTTTGAGATGTAACAATCCTGTTAGGTGATTATGCTAAACTGTGAAACTATTGCTTTAAGAAGAAAATCATTCTAAGAATGGTGGAGGGGAAATACTGAAGGAAATTGAATGTCAGTGATCTTGTTCAGCTGTTACTTTAAATAGATTTGGAACATTTTTATCTCCAAAGTTTTTTTCACTTAATGCTTACAACATTTAAATTTATAGTTCATGAATAGAAAAAGAAAACAAAATAAGCAATGAAAAAACTAATAAAATATTGTATAAAATATAATGGCGTTATATTAGAAAATCTAGAGAAAATAATTTTTAGTAAAATATAATCTAACAAATTTACCCACAAGGAGTTAAAAAGAAGAGAATACTAATGGAGTGATTAGAAATAAAATAAAGCTCAATTATTTAAAGGAAAATACAAGCAACAATGATTTAACTGCTGATTTCTATTAATCAATTAAATGAAAAGCAGTTTCCTTATAAATATTTTAGATTTTAGTAGCAACAAAAATATCCTAACACATGGAGAAAATTCAAATTCATTGTCACTTATAAATACAAATAGAACATGCCAAATATATTAGTATACTGAATCTAGTGATTAAAAAAAAAATAATGTGATCAATTTGTTTTTATTGCAAGAAAATAATTTCAAGAAAAATGAATTAATTTAATGATAGATTCTAAAAAGCCAATTGATTAAATGCAGCAGTCATTCATAGTAAAATACTAGTAAAATAGGAATAGAAGTAAACTAAACTGGATAAAGATAATTTTCAAAGCTCAGTAGAAAACATCAGAAAAAATTTTGAAGCATTGAAACCTTAATTTAGGTAGAAAAGAAGAATGTATTTCCTTATCTACTATTTTTCATGATGAGAGAAATTTTTAACACATTGTGGAACGATGGTCTAAGAACCTTTTATTTCTTTATGTTGCTGTGATGATAACATTGCAAATTTAAGAAAATTAAGACTCTTTCAATCAGGATTAAGGAGGATAACACTTTTAAAATTTAAAGAAAACTTAAAAAATATTTTTTCTCTAACTGAAGCAAAATCAACATACAAATGGTAACACACACACACACACACACACACACACACTCACAGTCAGACACATGGCCAGAAGTGTAAAAATCTAAGGAATAAATATAATTAAAAATATTTATGACTTGCAAGAAGGAACAAGTCTATTTTCAAGGACATTAAAATTGTAGGGAGAAACAGTTAAAATATGTTCCTCATAGATTTCATTTCAAGGAACAAACAACCCTCAAAACATAATTATATAAATATAATGAAAATTCCACTGACTATCTGTTAGGATAATTTTCTTCTAGCTTCTAATATTAAATAGTAAATTCACAATTCCAATAAACAGAAAACATGGAACCAAAACAAAGAATTATGGGGTACTAAGCTTACAAGACATTATTTTTCTTTTCCAAAATCACTGCGATTATAGGGCTGGAGCGGTGATTCTGTGGTTAATGGCAGTTGCCTGGCATGTGCGAGTCAAACCCCAGCACCCACATACACAACTAAGTGTCAGAGCAATGAAAATCATGTGAAAAAACTCAATAAAATTGATTCTCTCTGTCTCTCTCTCTCATTGTCCTTCTCTCTTTAAAAATAAATAAATAAATAAATAAATAAATAAAATCACTGTGATTATAACCTGATATTTTCACAGGAATAGGGAATTTGTGTAATACAATATATCTGTAAAATTTAGTATAGAAATAGATCTAAAATTTAATTCAGTGAAGAGTGGGGATTTACATATTAATTATTGCATATTAATTGATGATCTATCTGAAAGCAAAAGCTCTTTTTCTAATTTTTCACTTTTCTACTATAGGTATTTACCTATAGTAAATTTTCTAACACAGAAATGTAAGTAAAAACAAAATAAATCACATAAAAATTAGAGAAAATCTTAGGAAAATACTTGAAAACCAGGAGTTTTATTACTCTCAACTCCCAAATCAGAAGAGAAATTCATAACTATTTAAAATTTAAAGTTTGCATATTTGGCAATATGAAAAAATTTTCAAGGAGTGGCAAAATATTCCACAATAATTAGAGAAAATGATATATCTTTGAAAAGTACTGGGAAGTATATGAGAATAAACTACAATTCCGATTTTTAAATCAGCCTAAGAAATAAAAAATAGAAATTCACTTTGGAGAAAAATATGAAAATATACGAACAGGAAGCTTACAATAAAAATTAAAATCTTTAGAATTAGTAAAGAAAATACAAATAAAAATACATGTCAGATTTATTTTTGTGAATTACAATGCCATATTTTAAAAAGTATAATATTTATAAAAATTGAAAATGCGCATAATCCTTTACCTTTCTTGCTTTACTTATTTTTATTGGTGCATTATAATTGTACATAATTATGGGAATTTTTGTCACATATTCATAGATGCATACTATACATCAATACAATTTGGTCTCTATCCTCCCCAGCACTCCCTAACCTTCCTTCTCCCTTCGTCCAGTACCTTGGCTCTCTTTCTGGGTCATAAACTATCCCAAATTACCTAAGTATAGTGACATAATTCTTATACCTATGAAGACCATTTTTTATTCAGGACAATGCTTGGGGTGTATCTTGTTTTAGCTCAGTTCCAATATTTCACCTTCTCCTCCTTTCCTATCACCCTCTGTTCTTTTTAAATATATTTGGCAATAGCATTAAACATTTACAATCTTTTATTTCTTTTTATTTAAAGACAGAAGAAGAGTGTGTGTGTGTGTGTGTGTGAGAGAGAGAGAGAGAGAGAGAGAGAGAGAGAATCAATTTTTATTGAGTTTTTCACATGACTTTCATTGCTCTGATACTTAGCTGTGTATGTGGGTGCTGGGGTTTGAACCCGTGTATTCGCACATGCTGGCAAGCGCCATAACTGCTGAGCCACTGCTCCAGCCCTATGACCTTTTATTTCTTTACACAAAAATTTGAGATTCTACCTCATAGAAATGAGATCTTTGTGTGTTTATGTGTATACATACATATGGTATATGGTAAATATATTATATGGTAAGACTGCTGTTGGCTAAAATGTAAAATACTTTCTTGAATAATAAAGTTCTCTTGTTATTATGATGCTATATTACATAGTATTGTTTCATCTTTATTACATACAATTTTGTGGTTTTTATGTAATTTATTCAACCTACCATTTATCCAAAGTACTATCACTTCACCTCCCAGTTCAGCAATATCACAGATTTCATTACTGTATTCATCATCAGATCTTCTGTGAAATTAGGGCAAAATATCTTCTGTGAAAATTAGGGCAAAATATCTTTCTTTTCATATATGAAAATGGAATATTTCAATATACCTTTCCATCTTATTTTAAAGATAGATCCTGAATTTCACATCCCTTCCAGAATGTTGATACACAAGTTATCCCTCAAATGAATCAATAATTCTATTAATATCAACATATTCTATTAACTACTTTACATTTAAGATATATTGCACAATATTCAAAACATGTTAATTAATAAAAATATTTATTAAAGTCAATGTAAATATCTTATTAGTTAAATTTTGGGCATATATTATTATAAGGATATTATTTTATGTTTACAATATAAATAAAATAATCCTAAAATTAGTTAATGCAGAATTCCACACAACTGGCAAAGTCTACTACATTTGTCTTGTTCCTATTGGTCCTATTGTGCTATTCTGAAAAAAAATCATTTTGAATATAAATGACTCATGTAATCATAGCTCTGTGTCTTCTGATTAGGTTCCAATTAAATTATGTGCCCATATAACTTTTAAGAGTAACACTTTTAAAGAAATACAAATGGGACTCTTTTATACTCTCCATATTTTGCAGCTGGAAAAGTAATTAGTAAGTATCTTTTTGAACCTATCACTTTATAAAATAAGATATAAAATATTGAGCTAGAATACCATGCATACAATTCATTGAAACATAATACTCCTTAAAATTATACCAGATTTAATTAAATAAAAAATGTATGAATTTACTCAGATATTTTCAGGAATGCTAAGAATCTAAATTATGTTTTATTATTCTAAAGTCCAGTTTGTGATCAATAAAAAAATTACATGGTGCATTTGATAAAATGCTTGTTTCCAAACCCCTTCACTTTAGGTTTTTGACAGGTTCTGAATATCTGTACACTGGGTTATTATTGAAAGGAAATTGGGAAGAACTGAACAATAGGTTACTGTATTTACATTAGAATATTATCAAACCTTAAATTTTTACCTAATACATATGCAAATAAATTGCCCCTATTCCATAGGATATTCTCCTTCATTTAATTTTTCTAAACTCCAACTCTTAGTTACCTGACTTTCATTCCTTAAAAAAAAAAAAAAAAAATTAAAGGACACTGTGAGCAGTAGTCTCTTTTTCTGATTCCACTCTAAGTATCCTATCTCCTCTAAAATTGTTAAAGATTTATTTAAATAAAAATTATCTCCTCTGCTTCCTGATATGATGGCTTCTCTAATTTTATCCAATATGCATGTGTTTATTTTATTGAGGCATTTATTAATCAATAGGTATAAGAAAATTTTGAGTTTAGTAAAGACAAGTAATTCAACAAATAAGAAAGTGTCTCATAAATATAGTTACATTTTACATCATTTGTCTCTATTGATAAGAATTGGTCTGATTTTCATTATTATGTGTGAAAGAACCCTGTGCTGATGTTACCTTTCTTCCTAATCTTCTTTTTATGTATTGATATTGATACCAATATATGGTAAATAAATAGAAGAGACAGAAGTAAATTCAAATTTTTCAACAGACCCACACCCAGGACCCTGTCAGAGCAAACTCACTGAATCACTGTGTGCAGATTCAAACCTCAGGTTTAGGGATATCAGGCATCTTCAGTGTACCTGTGCCCAGGATCACCCCTGCCCAGTATCACCCCTGCCCAGTCCTGAACTGCTCAGCTGTTGCATTTGAATCCAGGCCTTAGGCACTTGCAGGACACCTACATCCAGGATTCCTCCAGGGCTGATTCACCCAGCTGCTGGTCAGGTTTGGGGCTTGCAGGCACTCACAGGTCACCCATAGCCAGGTACCACCCCTCAGACAGGACCTACCCAGGAGCACTCGGTACCTGCTAGGTCCCCATATACTGGACCAATATCTCTTGCCAAGAATTCCAGGACCTGTTGTGAAATACAGGAGTCCTGTTCCAGCCTGTCATGAAATCCCAGGACCCAGCAACACACAGCTTCTGCTGCGTCTTCAATCCAGTGGTCTGCCCTTCAGCTCCAAAAGATTCCAGGTTGATGCCTGGAGACTAAATCTATAAAGGAAACTCAACTCAACATCCAGAAGAAGATCAACAAAAATGAGGAATCAAAATAGAAAATGTTCATCTCAGCCCACAACTCACCTACCAAGGAACACATGGACAGGAAGTGGGATCAAAACCTAGAAATAATTATCAATGATCTGATTACTAAAAAGAACAATGAACTAAAAGAAGATTTAAGGAGGGGACTAAGAAAACTCAAGCGATGAAAAATCCAATTATCAAGGAAATAGATATACTGAAAAAGGAAGTAAGAGAACTAAAAAGCTTCAGTCAATAACACCAGAAAAATGATGGAAGAATTTATTAATAGACTAACCTGTACAAAAAATATAACCTCAGTTCTGGAAGAAAGAATATCTGATAATTAAGATAGGCTGAGTAAGCTTGGATATATAGATTACAAACATGAAATTTAAAAACTCCCAGAACATGAGCAGAATTTTCAAAATATCTGGGATGAAATCAGAAGAAACAGTCTAGGAGTAATTGGGGTACAGAAGAAGCTGAAACACAAACAAATGATATATAAAGAACATACTCAATGAAATAGTTAACGAAAATTCTTTCCATATCTTAATAGACTCAGAAAAACTATCCAGAAAGTGTACAGGACACACAATAGACCTAATCAAATGAGAAGTTCACCAAAACACATCATATTCAAAATTTATAACAGGGAAATCAAGGAGAGAATATTAAAAGTGGTAAGAAAGAAACATCACATCACATTCAGAGGCAAATGAACATGGATCACATCTGACTTTTCACCCCAGTTTCAAGAAGCAAGAAGAGCTTGGAAAGAGAGCTTTCAATGTCTGAATGAGCACAACTTGAAGCCAAGAATACTACACCCAGCAAAATGTAGCTTCAAATTTGATGGGAAAGTAATAACATTTCATGATAAAATCAAAAAAGGAACACTCATGAACAAAAAATCAGCATTACAAAGAATTCTCAAAAATAAACTCCAGATAGAAGAATAATCAAACACTCCTCAAAACCCACAAATACAGGAAATTCAATGAAAGTGCACGTTATCAAAAGATAAACAAGAAAGCACAGAACTCACTAATAAAACACGATGACCATGAACCACAACCACAGAACTATCCTAATAGCAAATGTGAATGGTCTCAATGCACCAATCAAAAGACACAGACTATTGGATTGGCTCAAAAACCAAAACTTAATAATATGCTGATTATAGGAGGCCCACCAAACAGCCAATGACATCCATAGATTGAAGGTTAAAGGATGGGAAAAAATATACCAGGCGTAAGACCCATGAAAACAAGCTGGAGTTGCAATGCTTATATCAGACAAATTAGATTTTAAACATAAATTAATCAGAACATATAAACAGGGCCACTACATCCTAGTAGAGGGAACAATACAAAGGAAGGTATAACCATAAAAATATATATACTCCACGAACACCAATGCTCCCAACTATTTGGAAAAATTACTGCATCACATAAAACTACTTGTGGACCTCAACACAATAATACTGGGAGACTTTAAAACTCCTCTATCACCAACAGAAAAATCACTAAAGCAAAAAAGAATAAAAATAAGAAATAAAAAAATAAAGAGATCATCAATATAAGCAATTCCATAAATCAAAAGGACTTAACAGATATCTACAGACTATTCTACCCCAAATTATCTGAGTATACCTTCTTCTCAGCAGTGCATGGATCCCTGTCCAAAATAGAACATATTCTAATACACAAAGTAAATCTCAGCAAATATAAAAAAAGTAGATATTATTCCATGTGTCCTATTAGCCATGATGCCATAACCCTAGCAGTTAGCAGCAAAAAAATCATAACAGGAAACACACATATGTATGGATATTGCGTAATACCCTATTAAATGAAGAATGGATTCAAGAAGACATGAGAGCAGAAATCAAGAAACTCTTGGAAGAGAATGAGAATGAAGACACAACATATTGAAACCTTTGGGATAACATGAAAGCATTCTTCATGGGAAAATTTATAGCACTGAGAGCCAACATTAAAAACAAGTAGAGATCATGAATGAAAAACAAAGTGGTAGGCTACAAGATTAACCCTCATCGATCAATAGCTTTGCTATACATCAACAATAATAGTAGAAGAAGAAATCATGGAATTGATCTGATTCACAATATCCTCAAAAAGAATAAAATGCTTGGGAATTAATCTATCAAGGTCAGCTAAAGAACTCTACAATGAAAATTATCTAGCATTGAAGAAAAACTGAAGAAGTACTGGGATGATGGAAGGATGTTCCATGTTCTTGATTAGGCAGAATTAATATAATTAAAATGCTCGTTCATCCAAACGCACTGTACAGATTCAATGTAATCCCCATCAAGATTTCCATGTAATTCTTTACAGATATTGGAAAAGCAATTCTCAACTGCATTTGGAACAAGAAACCTAAAATAGCCAAAACATTACTATACAAGAAAGACAAAACAGGTTGTTTCACTGTATCAGAGCTAATATTACACTATAGAGCTGTAGTTACAAAAATAACATGGAGTTGGTATCAAAATAGGAATGAAGACCAATGGAGTGGAATAGAAGACTCTAAGATCAACCCACAAATCTTTAAACATCTGATCTTTGACAAAGGAGGTCAAAATGTAAGATGGAAGAAAGACAGCTTATTCAACAAATGGTGCTGGAAAAAACTGGACAGCAATGTTCAGGAAGCTGAAATTAGGTCCTTATTTCTCACCTTGCACAAAAATAAAATCAAAATGGATCAAGGAACTAGAAATTAAAACAGCTACCATACAATTGCTAGAAGGAAAAATTAGAACCAACACTCCAGCGCATGGGAGTAGACAAAGACTTTCTCAACAAGACTCTCAAAAGAATTAAAGTCAAGAATCAATGAGTTAAATGCCATTGCACTAAAAACCTTCTGCTCAGCCAAACAATTGTTAAAACTGTCAAGAGAGAGCCCACAGAATGGGAGATAATCATAGCCTGTGATTCTTCCAACAGGGGACTAATATCTAAAATTTACCAAGAACTCGAAAAGTTGGATATTGGGCTGGAGTGGTGGCTCTGCTGTTAAAGCCTTGCCTAGCATGTGCAAGGACCCAGGTTTGAACCCCAGCATCACATACACAACTAAGTGTTGGAGAAATTGAAACCATATTAAAAATTAAATAAAATTGATTTTCTTTCTTTCTCTCACTCTATCCCTCTCTCTTTAAAAAATAAATCTGGATATCAAAAATACAAATAATCCAATCAATAAATGGGCCAGAAATGTAAACAGAAACTCTCAACAGAGGGAATCAAGCAAGTCAATAAATACACGAGAAAGTGTTGTAAATCACTATTAATCAGATAAATGTAAATCAAAACTATATCACCTCACTCCAGTCAGACTGGCAAAGATGAAGAACACAAATAGTAAAAAATGCCAGAGGGGTTGTGGAGAGGTAGGAAAACTAGCACATTGTTGGTGGGAATGTAGACTGGTATAGCGCTCTGGAAAGGATTGTGGAGATTCCTTAAAAAAATTAGGGTTTATCCACCATGTGAATCAGCTGTCCCTCTTCTGGGTATTTTCCCCAAGGAGCTAGAGTCTGCACATTACAGGGAAAGAGCAAAATCAGTGTTCATAGCAGCTCAATTTGCAATAGCTAAATTATGGAACCAATCCTGATGCCCCTCATTGGCTGAATGGATCCAAAAGCTCTGAATATATATATATAGCCAATGAAGTTTTACTCAGCTATTAGAAACAATGATATTATGACCTTTGAATGTAAATGGATGGCAACGGAAGAAATCATGTTGAGTGAAATTAGTCAAATCCAGAGAGATGAAGGTTGAATGTTTTCCTTCATTTGAGGAGGCTGGAGCTAAACCCAGGTTTGGGTGAAAAAGTAGTCAAACTCATGTATTCTACCCTCCAAGTTCATAGCAACACCTAATCTAGAGGAATCATAGACTTGTAGAGGGAGAGTGGAGAAGGGCAAAGCAGGGCTAAGGAAGAGGGTGGGAAGATAGGGAGGAATCTAGGGAGACAACCAACAAAGATGTTCCCCAAGAATTTAGTAATACTTATGCAATCATTTAGTTCAGGAAAATTCACAATAATATATATATATACACACACACACACATATTTATGTATATATATACACATACACATTATATATGGGCACTTTTACCTGTTATAGAGGCATTATATAGAAGAATCAAAAGATTATGGTGTGGGCAATGGGGTAACTATGGTTTAGGATCAAAATCAAATCTTATTGCTACTTTATACACATTTATGATTGTACAATAACTCTACTCCTCAATTAAAAAAATAAATAATCAGAAAAAAACAAATAAACAAACACATTTTGCAACAATAAGTAAGGCACTTAAACAATTAGTACAGGCAAAAACCAAAGACAACTAACATAAGGATATCATTCCATATGAACTTTGGACGCATATGGAATTTTCATTGAGTATGTATATGAGGCAGGATATCCATTTAGTGTTTGGAGACAAACAGAATATCTTAACTATACAGATTATTTCAACTGATTAAAAAAATGGGTGTTATTGTTAAAAATACCTGGAATCAATCTTATTTCTTTTACTAGAAACCACTGATATTTTCCCACAGAAACACAGTGAGGCATTCGGTTTCCCACATGTTTTTGCTATTGGCCAAATGAAAAGAAATAATGGGTTAGGATTTTGCTGTACATGTTTTTTTACACCAGTCTGAGTCATTAAACTGCTATTCATCAGGTGTCTCTATCACCACCCTTTGTCCTCTGATAAGTATTAAGTCATGGAAGGGCTTTTCACATAAATAGTATAGATATTAGCCCATGAATACCTTTATGACAATTTGGAAATACATCTTTAGGTGCTGTTCAACCCCTACATCGTGGCTCTGCATATGTAATTATTTATGGTGCAATTGCAATTTTCCTTGAGCATTTTCAGCGTCTTCCCTAACAAAGATGCTTTGCTTCAGAGCATCTATCATTTAGAAACATTTGTGAATGTTAGGGCGCATAGCTTCTTTAGATATCACTGAAAGTTATAACACATTCTACATTCATTTTTTCATAGTAGGAAATTAACTTTAAAGGTTACCCTTTCCTAATATCTTCTTACCTTTTCATAATTGTTTTTCAATTGTAAAATGTGTTTATGGAGTCAGTGTTAATGATACACATATCTACCAGCATCAATACACACTTTTTATTTTAAATAAACCTATAGAAGAAACTGCAACAGGATAAAATGATCATGATCTCTTTTTCCCTTCCTTCTTTCTTCCATCTGTCACTAATTTCTTCCTTCTTCTTTATTAGAAGAAACAATGGTCATGGTATTTTTTTTTCCCATGAAAAAAAAATTTCCTAGTCTTTTTTTTTTTTTAATTTTGGGTTTATATACTTCTGGTAAAGCTGTTTTGAATAGTAAATTTCCCAATTCCTTTCAATTTTCCTTAACCATGCAATTGATATTTGTATTCAAATATAGTCAAAAAACTATTACATCCTCAAAACAAAGTATAAACTGTTACAGATCTGATAAAGCATACTAATTTGCAATTGTTATAATAATCAGTATATTTCTTTTCAGTATGCTTATTTGTGAAGAAGTTTTCTCACTTAGAAAACAGTGATATGACCTAAGGATACACTTAAGGAACTATGGAAGCTGGCACGAAATAAGTACTGAATGGAAAAGAAACAGAAAAGTTACAGTGAACTATAATGCAGTCTATAGATAACAACACCTTATTTATAGTTTCCTATTATTTTTCTGACTACATTTTAAAAAATATTTTTTCACTGAGGTTGATCGACTTGTGTACAAACCATTCAACACTTTAAAAATAGCCATGCTATTCCTTTCAGCCTTTCCCAGCCATCTTTGATTCACAGAAGGCAGAGAATTATAAATCAATAAATTTTAAGGATATTTAACATTTTTCTTTTCTAGTTAGGTGTTTATATTTTAAAGAATAATTGACAAAATGAATCTTAAAATTCTTGTCTTCCTGAAACTTAGAATATAAAATTCAATGAAACAAATGTAGCACTTAAAAGAAAAAAATAGATTTTTCAAGATCTTCAAAAATGTTTCTTAGGTTGGGATTGTCAATCAGTGGTAGATTACTTTTCAGATGTTTGATCTCAAGCACTGCAAAGAAAAAAGCAAAGAAAGAAAAAAGTCTCCTCATACAATAGAAAAAGTATAAGCAAATATTTTAAAGGTTGGAAATGACAAACTACTCTGATACTGAATTCATCTTCATTATATCTTTTACATGGTTCAGGGGCTGAGCGGTGGCTTTGGGCTGGAGCTCAGCAGTTACAGTGCTTGCCTGTCCTGTGCCAGGACATGGGTTCAAACCCCAGCATCACGAACACAACAAAGTGTCGGAGAAACAAAAGCAAATTAAAAACTAAATAAAATTAGTTTTTTTTTCTCTCTTTCTCTCTTTAAAAAAAGTTTCAAATGAAATGTGATTATGTCCTACCTCCATTTCCTATTGAGATAGGCTCATATGATGCCATAATCAGAAAGACATTTTTTTCACCATTCTTTCCATAAACTAACTTGCCATTGATTCCATAATCAGAAATAATGAAGAAATTTTTCCATTGTTAATCTGTGAATATGATTTCCTCTAAATTCCACTGTCAGGAGTTCTCATTAATTATTGTTGGGAAGGCATTGGCTCAAAAACCAATTATTTTACTGGAGGAAAAAAATAAAAAATGAAATTACCAGGCAGAAAGTAATATCTCATTTGCTTGGACCTATTTTTCATGTCATACTCATTATCAGATACCTGATATTTCTTAAAACCACTATGTTAATTTGGGTAATGCAAAGTTCTACCATGTTTCAGAGCTGATGGATTTTTCCCGTTCCTTGTTTACTTTTTTGCCCCAATGAAATAATTTTCCCATATATTTATTTCTACAGACTTTGCTTGTATTTACAGATTTTCCTTGGCCTAGCATTGTTTATGAAATAAAACATCTCTGGAATTAGTCTTGCACAGAATAACTTAACTTATTCATACTCAAATGCCATTTACTCTTACCATTGCTACAACATTCCTGGCTTGTTTGTATGAAATTTATGCAGTTGTTGATGTTTCTGTTTATAGAAATACCAGCAAAATCTTTCAATGAGCCCTCCATCTTTTGTAGCTTCCTGGTTTTAATATGCTATTTTTGCCTTCTAGGCCATCCTAAGGTACATTAGATTTAGAAGAGTCTCAGCAATCACAAGTTTCTCATTATACGTAATTAGAAATTTGTGTAGTTAAATGAAAGATGAAAGTATTCAAGACTCTGTGCCTTTTTTGCCTGAAAAATAATAATATCAAAATATCAAAGACAAGGTTGCAGTGAATAATAATTTTCTTTCATATTTACTGAGTTCAAAACAAAAGTAGCTACAGATTACAAGGTGCTATGTGAAGTACAAGGAGATATTTCCAATGCACATCAGTAATTTATTTTACAAAATACCCTGCTACCTTCAGCTACACCACTTTCCATGTTAGTGACTTTACTGAAAGAGTATCATTTGATTTATTTTTGCCTTATATCCTGTTTTTCCCTTTATTTTTTAAGGACTCTTTGTGGACTACTTTTCCTGCTTGTTTCTTAAACACCAACAATTCTCCATCACCAATGATAACAATGGAAACATTGGGATGAGTAAGTTCTGTGACATTTCTAATCATAGAATTCTGGAAGGAAACTTAGTAATGTTCTCCAGCCCTGTTTCATTAAGAAGTAGCCTTGAAGAGGTGGATTCTTTTGCCCAAAGCCATGCAGGGGTTAGCAGCAGAGGCAGATCCAGAACATTAGGCTGTCCTCTTTCCATTACCACATGCTGCTCAACTTCCCATAATTATAAGAGTGGCATCTCTCCTATGCCAGGCTTCTCTTTGGCATCAGCAGAGGTGCTTTGCCTGATTAGCTTTCAGTCAGCTGTCAGGTTCAGCAGCCGTCTCAAAATGTATGTGTCTCATCATTTTTGTGCTTGTCAGCAGTTACCTTTTCCATTTCATTCTGTCATAACTTTTCGGGTCCTTTAGAGTATTCTATGAAAGATGACATGAAGAGATAGCTTCACAATTATGGGAGAAGTCACGAAGAAAAAGTTCAAAGTTCAACATGTGACCCAAAGGGAGATTTGTTCCAAGCTATCAAACAAACAGGCTTACTTGGATCTAAGGCACAGGGACTAAAACATTTGAATAGGTAAGTACCTTGGATTTAAGGGGAAAAAAAAGATTGTGACACTCCAGGCTGTGGGTATTTGTAGAAAAATATGATGCCTTTGTTAGGAAGCTATTCTTGTTTGCTCTGAACCCTACTAATCACCTCTGATGTGGGCTTCCCATTGACTTCAAAGGATCTTACCCCAGGCAGGGTGCTGAGAAAAAGGAAAAAGAAGTCCAAGGTCCTTGAAAGTCATTGAAAGTCACAATAATCCTCCTTGATGATTCAGTGAGCCGAGTAAAAAGGACAAAAAAATAAAACAAGGAGAAATACTTTAAAATAAATGAAAATAAATGTGGGAATAAAAGAGTGACATGAAACAGAAAATTTCACTTTGGTCAGTGGTTTCTATATTGTGAATTCTTGTTCTATTTTCAATGTGTCACATTTTCAAACCTTAGTAAGTTCACTTTTTGAGCATCACATAATAGAGAGAAGGGCAAAAAAGGCTTACCCATACATGGGAAATACTACCTGCTCTATGTAGTTATATTTGCAAAATTGCTTCTTTGTTCTTCATAAGTAAACAATTATGCACTATGTAATTAATTTTTTAGCTCATTTGATTTCTTTATGACTGGTTCAGTTAATTATAGTAATAGATATTAACTGCGGGTATCTACTGAAAAATGTGTATCATTTTATACCTTATAATTTCAAATATGTATGTTTGTTATATATAGATGCATATATAATTAGAATAGGTGACACTATGTGCATATACGGATATATGATATTTGTGTATATAAACACAAAGTATATATGCATATATATGTATATATGTTTGTGCGTGCATGTGCATAATATATATGTACTACTCCAACTAAAATAAATTAGTTTGCTTGTTGATAAACTGATATATTTCATACATAGGAAGTAGAATTTATGTACACACAATTATATTATCATCAAATATGTCTTTATCATGCTACATAATATTTATTTTAATTTTATAGTGCAAGGAATAAGCATCCTAGGATATATTACTTAATAAATTATCATTTAATTTCCTTGAGCAAGGATTTCTATCATCTTTCCATGTATCTCCCATATTAAATATTTAGTTCAAAGCAAATTATTGAAGTTCAGCCCTATTGTTTAAAAGAGAGGGACTGGGCTGGAGCGGTGGCTCAGCGGTTTCGGCGCTTGCCTGGCAAGCACGAGGACCTGGGTTCAAACCCCAGCACCACGTACACAACTGAGTGTTGGAGCAACCAAGGCCATGTGAAAAACTAAATAAAGTTGTTTCTCTCTTTCTCTGACTCTCTCACTGTCCCTCTCTCTTTATAAAAAAAAAAAAAAAAAAAAAAAAAAGAGAGGGACAGGAAGTACAATGTTAACCATAACTTCCTGCTAATTATAATTATCATATAGCCAAAATTTGTGAAAATACAGTACAAATAAAAAAGTGATTCACTTAAGACAAAATATGTGTGATGAAATAAATGTTCATTCCTATCTTTCAAAATTAGTTTTCTAGAAAAAGCCAACATTTATGTATAATAATCAAATTGCTACATTCTAATTCTCTACTAAAAATATTCTGTAAGAGGAAATCATCCAATTTTAAGAACTTCTTTTTCAATGTATAAAATTGGACTCTTGAATCTGGTGATATGACATTAAAGTGAACTGTAAAAGTATACTGCAATAAAGGTGAATGTTTAGTAAGATGTTGGAACTTGGCTGAGCTACTACTTGATTAATATGATGACTACCTTTTTCATAGTCTATTTAATATATGTGATAGTGAATATCTAAAATACTTACCAAAAATAATGACTAATTTATTTTCTAATATGAGCTAAAATACATTTCTAAATTTTATGTACTATTAATTGCATATAAAATAATATGTAACCAATTTGTAAAACATTAACAATTATGTTTTTGGCTTTTTGGCTGGGAGATGGTGGCTGGCAGGAGGACCACATGTAGAATCTCTCCATGAAGTGGAACGCCAATATTGGGAGATTTGCCTTTCTGCAAATTGGGTGAATGGCAAAATTTTTGCCTAACCTCATTAGCAGACAAACAAGGAAATTTAGAGAAGCAGAGGCTTGGATACACTGAGCAAGGAAGTAAAACCAAATAGGGACCTAGCAGTTCCTGTTGCTAGGACTACCACCCAGTGTTTGCACTGCTGGATTGGCAGAGGGAGAGAAGATCACAAACAAACACAGGAAGGAAAAATTGGCACAGAGATCTCTGGTGTCAGAAGAGATCCTTCTCCTTGGCTGAAACCAGGGACTTCATCAGTGCACATAACTTAGACTGCCTCCAATACAGCTGTAGAGAGCAGGGTGGTCACTATCATGAGACGGCAGAGGTCTAGGTGGCAGCTCAAAGAGCCTCGAGCTCAGATTAGAGTCTACCCCAGTAGCTGCCCCATATTCTCACTCAGGCCAGGGGACTACACTGTTCTGACTGACTGCCCCAGGGGTTGTGCATGCCTGGCAGAGCCTGTTTTCAGGCCCTGTGATTGTAGGGCAAAGATTGTTCTGTGACTGCATGTTCCAGATGAAGCCTCCTTACAGGTCCTGTGACTTTGGAACAGAGGTTGCCTCCTCACCTCCCCACCCTGTGACCTGCACACTATGAACAGAGTTCACTTTCAGACAACACAGGCAGATACATGGAACCTGTGCATGTCAGGCAGGGCTTGCTTTCAATACCTGTGACTCAAGAGCAGAGATCCTCCAGGACCCTTCATTCTGGGAAGACTCTTCTTTCAGGCCCCATGACCTGGGAACAGAGGCTGCTCCCTGGGACCTGTGTAATCTGGGCAGGACTCTTCTTTCAGGCACCATGAGTTTTGAATAGAGATTATCACTGGGATGGGACTTTTCAGGTTGGTATCTTCCTCTCAGGTCCACCCGTACGGGGGCCGAGACTGCCTCAGGAGGCATCTGTTTGGGGCAAGTGAGGACCTTAGGACACTCAAATTTGGGGTGGCATATGTCCCAGGAGAACTCAGTTCAGGGCGTTCACTCTACCAGGATCAGCAAACTACCCTTGAAGCTGCCCCAGGATCCACAAGATTGCCAGTGACTGCCAGGGATCCTAGCTAAAGCTGGTCAGGAGTTTGGGCACCCAGGGTTTCAACCCAGGAAGGCCAGAAGGCTGCATTCCAGGAAACAGGGGCAGTGAAAGCCTGCACCCCCTCCACAGGAGAATAATACTAGGAGGACTCCTTGGAATCTGACTTCTAGCTGAGAACAGCAAAACACAGTCACTCCAGCAACCTCCACCCTGAGGTCAGATGTGATCAACCACCTCCACTGTATATTTTGACCTCCTCAGTGGCAAGAACGTATAATGCTCCCAACTTTCCTTTTTGTTGTTGTTGTTTGTTGTTTCTGGTTTCTTTTGCTTTGTCTGAGTTGTTGGTGTTTGATATTGTTGCTGTTTGCCAGCTTGCAAATCGGTGCATTTTCTCTTTGTGCTGTATAGCCTCCCAGTAGGGAGCTGCTCAGGTACCCCTTCTTCCCTTTCCTCAGCAACATCTAAACTTTATTCTACTCTCTCTCTCTCACCCTCCCCTAAGTCATTACCCCAGTGTCTTCCACTTTCTTTCTTTTAGCAGAGTATCCTACATCATCTCCACTCCCTTGATGCTCTGTCTCCAACTTCAAAAATTCCTCACTACCTTCCTAGACATTTCCTTTGCTCTCCAGACCTTTTATTCCCTCACCTGGGGAGGTACTGGAAATCTGAAGTAAATGCCAAACTTGAAAATGGGTGTTTGATTTTAATCCAGGTATAGTCTGAGGGCTCTCATGGAAGATAGTTTTTAGACCATTTTCTCTTCTCATAGGTGGTAATTAACACTGTAACAGTTAGGGCACAAAGTAATCAGATCAATACTGACTATTGTATGGGTAGGCTATACATACTGATTCCTCTCACTTATCTCATTGAAGTATTAGAAATCATGAAAGTCAATAATAAATCACAAGTTGGGGATCCAGCCATTGAACTATATACTATCCAAATTTTACCCCGGTACAAATAAAGAGAGAAAAAAATGCATACCCATCCACAAAGTCCAAAAGTGAAATAACCAGTGACAGACCTCAGGCCCCACTCCTTGACACTGAAAATGCTGAAAAAGGGAAACAGTTTTCCTTCTCAAACCCACAACTCCCCAGGCAAGATTCCATGGATAGGGATCTGTATGAAAACTTAGAAAATAGTAACACAGTGGATTTCTTAAACCAGACCATAAAGGCAAGGGGAACATAGAAAGAATTTTTTCAAGCATTGAAAGTAAATTATTGTCAGTGAAAAATACTATACCCAGCAGAACTCAGATTCAAAATTGATGAGAAAATAAAAACTTTCCAGGATAAGAACAAATTTGCAACATACATGAACATAAAATCAGCTCTTCAGAGAATACTCAAAGACAAACTTCAGAGAAACAAACAAACAATTCTGAAAGCTCACAATCAGAAGGAAAGTCAATAAAAGCATAAATCACTATAAGATATCCAAGAGGGCACAAAATACAGGAAAGATAAAAATGCCAGTGATCCAAAACCACGTATCAATTCTGACAATGAATGTGAATGGTCTCAATGCTCCAATCAAAAGACATAGATTAATAGAATGTATCAAAAGATAAAAATCCCACAACATGTTGCTTACAGGAGATTCACTTCATAGCCACAGTCAGCCACAGATTGAAGGTTAAAGGTTGGAGAAAAGCCTACCATGCTTATGGCCCAAAAAACTACCAGATATACTGATTCTCATATCCAACAAAGTAATTTTCAACCAAAAATTAGTCAGAAGAGGCATAGATGACAACTACCTCTTAACTAAGGGAATGCTGCATCAAGAAATATAACCACAGTTATGTTAACATTTATCCACCAAACTCCTAAGGTACCAAATACATCAAAAAAGTACTTCAGGAAATTAAATAATTTATAGATCTCAAAATAATAATATTGGGCTATTTAATGCATCTTTATCATCACAAAAAAATCAACAAAGAAGCCTCCAGCCTAACAAATCTATAAATCAAATGGACCTAATTGTCATCTATAGAATATTCCATCCCAAATCAGCTGAGTTTACTCTCTTCTCAGAAGCACATTGATCCTTCTCCAAAATAGATCATATCTTAGTCTTCAAAATCAATATTAGCAAAAACAAAAATTTGGTTGGAACTGCTTTATGACCCTGCTATCCCACTCCTGGGTATTTTCCCAAAAGAGCTAGAATTGGCATATTACAGGGATACAGCTTCATCAATGTTTATAGCAGCTTTATTTACTATAGCTAAACTATGGAACCAATCCAGATATCCCTCACTTGACATGTGGATTTGAAAACTGTGGTACAAATATACAATGGAATTCTACTAGGCTATTAGAGAAAACAATATTATGGGATTTTCAGCCAAATGGAAGGAGATGGAAAAAATTATGCTAAGTGAAATATCCCAAACTCAGAGACTCAAGTGTGGAATGTTTTCTCTCATTTGTGGCAGCTAGAATACAATCAGAAATAGTATGATAGATGGCCAAACTAATAATAACCTCAACATGTGTGAAATTTTACACAAGCAGGGGGAACCTTGCCTATGATGCTGGGGGATGAAGAGAGGGTGGCAGGGAGTAGGGATATAGGAAGGATATCAAGGAGGATGGAGGGAGTAAGTATGGGGGATTGAACCCAGTGGGGATCCTTCAACTTCCATGAGAATTTCAAATAGCAAGGGGGTTAAATAGGGGGAAACATGGAACCTTTGGGAACCCAAGGGGGGAAATCATGGAATGCCATCAACCTTAGCTTGCTCTGTCATTATACATTTGTTCTTGAATGTATGACAATGACTCCCTCCTAAATGTAAGTCTATTTTTAACTAATAAAAAATAAATTTAAAAAAGTTGATATAATCCCATGTATCCTGTTAGACCAAAGCATTATAATCCTAGGAAGTAACAGCAAAAAAAATAACAGAAAGTACATAAATATATGGAGATTGAATAGTATCCTCTTAAATGAAGAATGGATCACAGAGGAAATGAGAACAGAAATTAAGATAATCACTGGGGCTGGAGCGGTCACTCGGTGGTTACGGTGCTTGCCTGGCATGCACAAGTATGTGAGTTTAAAACCCCACCATGCACAACAAAGTCTCAGAGTAATGAAGGCCACATGAAAAACTAAATAAAATTGATTCTTTCTCTCTCTCTCTCTCTCTCTTTGTCCCTCTCTTTAAAAAAAAAAAAAGAAAGAAAAAAATGAAAATGAATGAGAATGACCACATAACATGTCGTAACATCTAGGATAGTATGAAAGCATTCTTAAGAGGTAAATTTATAGCACTGAGTGACTTCATCAAAAAATCAGGAGAGAGTCCAAATAAACTTATGCTCCATCTCAAATCCCTACAAAAAGAGGAACAATCTAATCTCAAATGCAGTAGAAGATAGGAAATGACCAAAATCAGAGAAGAAATCACTGAAATTGAAAACCAAAAAACAATATAATGAATCAATGAAACAGAGTTGGTTCTTCAAAAAAAATAAAATTGACAGATCCCTAGCCAACCTCACCAAACAGAATTAAATGAAGCAAGTCAACAAAATCAGAAATGAGGATGGAAACATTACCACTGACTCATCTGAAATCCAAAGTATTATCAGACTATTTTGAAAAACTATACATCTCCAAGTTGGAGAATTTGGAGAAGATGGACAAATACTTAGACACCTATGATACTCTGAAACTGACTCAGAGGACCAGCTCAACACACCAATATCAGATATTGAAATTGAAGCAGCAATCAAGATCCTTCCAAAAAAGAAAAGCCTAGGATCTCATGGATTCACAGCTGAATTTGACCAGACCTTTACAGAAGAATTAACACCTCTCCTTAGTAAGATATTCCATGAAATCAAAAGGGGTTGAACTCTCCCAAACACTTTTTATAAGGTAAACCATAATCCTGATACCCAAATCCAACAAACTCACATCAAGAAAATAATAAATAAAATGATAGATGAATATAATTGATGAACATAGATGCAAAAATCCTTAACAAAATCCTTGCAAACCACAACCAAAAACACATCAAAAAGATAATACACCACTACCAAGTGTGCTTCATTCCAGGCATGCAAGGCTGGTTCAACATACACAAATCAATAAATGTAATTTATCACTTAAACAGAACTAAGGACAAAAACCATAATTATCTCCACTGATACAGAAAAGTCCTTTGACAAAATCCAACACCATTCATGTTCAAAACTCTGGAGAAGATAGGGATAAAAGGAACTTACCTTAATTTTGTCATGGCCACTTATGACAAACCAACAGTCACCATTATACTTAATGGAGAAAACTAGAAGCATTCTCACTAAACTTGGGAACTAGACAAAGCTGTCCATTCTCACCACTCTTATTCAATATAGTCCTCAAAATCCTAGCCAGAGCTATCAGACAAGATAAAGAAATCTAGTGAATTTAAATAGGGAAAGAGGGATTATCTCTATTTGCTTACAACGTGATCCTATATGTAGAAGACCCTCAAAAAAAACTCCATCACAAAATTCCTAGAGCTTATAAATGAATTCAGTAAAGTGGCAGGATACAAGATCAGCACTCATGAATCAATTGCTTTCATTTATTCCAACAGCAATTCTGCTGAGGAAGAAATCAGGAGATCCTTTCCAGTCATAATAACCTCAAAAAGAATAAAATACTTGGGAATTAATCTAACAAAGGAAGTAAAAGACCTCTATAATGAAAACTGTAAGACACTGAAGAAAGAAATTGAAGAGGACCTGAGAAGATGGAAAGACATTACATGTTCTTGGTTAGGCAGAATGAATATAGTTAAAATGGCCATTCTGCCAAAAATGTGGTACAGATTCAACTCAATCCCTACCAAGATATCAATGTCATTCTTCAAAAATATAGAAAAATCAATTTTCAATTCGTTAGGAAGAATAAGAAACCCAGAATAGCCAAAGCACTACTAACCAAAAAGAAAACAAAAAACAAAAAATAAAACAAACAGCAGCAGCAACAACAACCACCAAAAAAAAAAAAAAAAAAAAAAAGTTTGGGAATCACAATACCTGATTACTTGATCCAAAATTATACTATAAAACTATAGTAACAAAAATAGCATGGTATTGGTATCACAACAGATAGAAAGGAAGACTAACCCACAAATCTATAACCTTCTGATATTCAACAAAGGGGGCAATAAAAAAATTTAGCATGGAAGAAAGACAGTCTCTTCAACAAATGGTGGTGGACATCCATATGCAGACAACTGCAATTAGATCCTCATCTCTCACCATGCACAAATATCAAATCGAAATAGATCAAAAAACTAGGAATTAAGCCAGCAACCATACAACTATTAGAAGAAAAATTAGGATCAACGCTCTACCATATCGGTGTAGGTTCCTTCTTTCTTTACAAGATTCCCATAGTGCAAGAACTAAAAGCAAGAATCAATGAGTGGGATGCCATTAAACTGAAAAGCTTCTACATGGCTAAGGAATTAATCAAGAGTGTCAAGAAAGAACCTACAGAATGGGAGAAAATCATAGCCGGCTATCTCTCACTGCTCTCTCACTGCTCTGCTATCTACTATCTCAGTGCACTGAGATTCCATCTCACCCCAGACAGAACGGCAAAAATGAAGAACACAAAGAACAACAGATGCTGGAGGGGTTGTCGGGAGAAAGGAACACTAATGCACTGTTGGTGGGATTGTAAATTGGTACAACCACATTGGACAGCAGTGTGGAGACACTTCAAACAATTAGGGACTGAACAACCATTTAATCCAGCTATTCCCCTCCTAGATATTTTCTCAGAATAGCTAGAATCAGCTTATTACAGAGACATAGCTACATCAATGTTTAAAGCAGCTCAATTTACAATAGCAAAATTGTGTAATTAACTTAGATGCCCCTCACTGGATGAATGGATCCAAAAATTGTGTTTTTGTATACACACACACACACACACACACACACACACATACATACATATACAATGAAGTTCTACTGCAGGTAAATGTATGGAAATGGAAACAAAATCATGCTGAGTGAAGTAAGCCAAACCCAGAGACATAAGGATTGAATGTTTTCTTTCATATGTGCAGATGAGAGTAAAATCTTAGGTGAAAGTTGGTCAAATTTCTTAAATGCCCTCAACAAATTTGATGTAACACATTAGCTGTGTGGAGCATAGCTATAAAATGGGGGTAGGAGACAAAGGGAGGGAGGATAGGGAGGGTAGTTGAAGGGTGTTCAATACTGTAGAGTACATGTGACTCCCATGAGAACCCCAAATATATTTAGGCAGGCATATAATTCTAGTAATCTCGATTTGTAAATTGTATGTATATAGTCACTAATTTCATAAATTGTGGAAACTACAATGGAGCCATGAGATTGAGGAATGGGGAAAGGAGTTAGATCCTGGACAAGCATCGGGTTAAAGAAACTCGGTTAATATGTATGCTTCTATGAAGGCGAAACAACAAATCCTTTTGTCATGTAAGTTGATGCTGAACTAATTAAAAAATAATATTAAAAAAACAACTGATGTACTTTTGATGCCAAGTAAAGTATTTAAAAGGCATTGAGCTTTTCTCAAGAGTGAAAACTATACTTAAATTTGTCATTATTATTATTGCAAAAGCAAAATAAAAACTCCATTCTATTTCTTGTATAATTCCATAAACATAATGATCTGTATGTAGTAAAAGATTTATTAGTAGGTAGCATGCATGCCAAGCTGAGGTTTTGACTTCTCACAAATCACATCCTGTTTTTTTAAATTTACCACAAAAATGTTTAAAATATAATCCTTCTAAAATGTTAAAGGTGGTAATATAATTCTTATTCTGGTAAAAAAGAAAGACATTATAATTACTCAGTTCAAGAATCTGACATATATAATATGAAAGTAGAACTTTATACTTCAGGGATCTGCAATGTTTGCTATTTGGCAGAATTTTTGCTGCCAATATTAACAATCACTTCCTTAGTTTAACCATTATGCTTCATTTTATAAACAAATAAAAATAAAAGTTTTTATAAAAAAAACTTAAAATATGAAAACATCTTAGACATTGATCAATAAAATGATATCAGTCACAGCCATAAACCTTTCAATTATTACTATGCAGTTTGAACATCCATAAACTGAAATGCTTGAAAATCTAAAACGTTTTGAGCACAAAAATGATATTCAGAAAGTTTTGAATTTTAGGACACTTCACATTTCAGACTTTTTGATTAATTAGGGATGCTCAACTGGAAAAATCTGTGCAAATATCTCCTAAATTAAAAAACTACAAAATCTGAAACACTCTGGTCCCTTGTGTTTTAAATAAAGGATACTCAAGCTATGTTAATTTCATAAATATTTATAAAAGTTTTACTTAGAATCAAATATTTTATTTGAGATAATAGCAGATTCACATGAAATTGGAAACAACAACACAGGGAGATACTGGGTACTTTTACTGACTTTTTAACATCTTGTAAAATCATAACACATTATTTTAACTGGGATAGTGATAATGATACAATTAAGATATGGCATGTTATTATAACCAAAAAATCCCTCATTCTGTTGTTTCATAGGCTAATCAATGACATTCAATAGGGTAGGTATATTAAATGAATAATACATGTGATATTTTTATTTGATGGATTTATAACCTCAGTGTAAGTTAAGATAAATCTCTTTATTGATATTGTTATATTTTAAATGAGTTTCTTGGAAACAACACATAGTCAATTTAGAGTTTTTAATTTACTCTAGCAATCTTTTTTTTTATTTTTAATCTCTGTGATTTAAAATGTTGTGCTGGAGCGGTGGCTCAGTGGTTGCAGTGCTTGCCTGGCATGCGCAAGTGCACGGGTTCAAACCACAGTACCATGTACACAACTAAGTGTCAGAGCAATGAAAGCCAAGTGAAAAACTCAATAAAAATTGATTCTCTCTGTCTCTCTCTCTCTTTCTCACTGTCCTTCTCTCTTTTTAAAAAAAAAAATGGTGTATATATTTTATTTTTATTTAATATAATTCTTGCCATATTAGGAATTTGTCATTATTTTGTATTTTGTTTCCTATTTATCTCTCTAGAATATTTTAAGAGTTTCATTTTTTATTTGCAATATTTTCAAGTTGTCTTAATTTGGTTGGGATGCTATGATAGAATTGCATAGCTAAACAGCTTTTAAAAAACAAAATATACTTAGCATAGCCCAAAATCAAGGTGCTATCAGACTTGGTTTCAGGTAAGAGTTTGTTTCTTGATTCAAGGATGGTCTTTCAGCTGTATACTCACGTTGTGAAAAATCCACTGACCTTTCTTCTGTATTATTCATTGTGTTCTTCTGTTCACACACTGAAACTTTTATTTCAAACCCTACATTTTTCCAATTTAATCGCTTTCATTTGTTTCTTTATGTTTTGGATTTCTTATTTATAGTTTTTTCTAAGATGATCTTACATACATTATTATTTCAGGTATGTTTCTAATTATTCTTTGAAGCATCTTATGACAAGTGCTTTAAAACCTTTGTCAAATAATTTTAAGATTTTTTCATCTTTGAGTTGGCAATTCATGACTGTGTTGTTTATTCTTCTTGAGATCCTTCTGTTTCCTGACATAACAAATGAATTTTTATTAAAAATTGGATGGTTTGGTATTAAGCTATGAAACTGGAAATCCTGCTTCTGTTTCAGTTGACTTCTTTGAACAAGATATGTGTATGAGATAGGGATACTGCCTCACTTCTGCCAGGTGGGTATAGAAGTCTAGGTTTCATACTCATTCATGATCTCCATAATATGGAGACATAGTAGAGATCCATTCTAAATATCATGAAGTAAAGAATCAGTTTAGAATTACCATATCTAAGTTTCAGGTATTTTAACAAAATTTGTGGGTTTTATTTATGTTTAATAGAGTCAACAAATTATCAATTTATGCTATGTTTTGCATTCACAATGTTTAAAAATAATTTTTGTATGTGAATTTTAGTCTCCAATAATGAAAGGTTGTGGCACTTGTTTCTTCTTCTGGTGTATGTGGTATTATAAAAAACATATTTGAAGTCATTTGCAGAAGGTTGTTCTGTCTACATTAAGAACTACTCAAGAAATAGACATTATATGAGTTGAAATGATCCAGAGCATGCTGTTCAAAGCCTCAGGGAAAATGTGTTTCTTTGCTTTCATTTAAAGACCTTTAAAAAAATGAAAATGTATCAAGCATCATTTTCTTTTCTAGACCTATTCCAGCTTTTGGGAATACTATTGTTTTTACAGTGTAGCATCTCTCAGCTGCAATTTTCTGTGTGATAGTATTGAATATCAAAAAGTGAAGAAAGAAGAGTGAATCGTTTATCTCAGTCTGAAGATTTAGAACTCCATTCACACATATTAACTTTTATATTCACTTGTAGTTTAAATTAAGATGCACTTTATGCCTGTGTTATCCTTCAACAATTTTCAGAAGGGTGAATTCATACTGATATATTTAAAATATAACACTTGAAATTGCAGTACAGGAGACTTTTATAACATGTGATGAGTAGAGGTTTTTAAAATAAATTGATGCTCTATTATAAGGTGATCATTTTATTTCAAATGAATGTTTGCATTTCATTGAAACACCCAGTCAAGAAGTTGTCAAATACTAAATTAAAGTTTAATAGGGAAGTATTGAAATACTAGCTTACTATTATAGAAATAGCAACAATTTCTTCTTCCTAAAGCCTACTGCTAGAAATCATAGTTATGGAATATAAACTACTATTTAGACATGTCATTGAGATGTGAATAAAATGCCATTTGGTAAATGACATTAAAAGTCACTTAGAGAATGTATTGTGTATGTTTCTCTTTGATGGGAATATCTTTCTAGAGTTGAGGAAAGATTCAGTTTCAGAGTTCCTCATTATTTAGTGAGGACATACTTTAAAGTAGACAAGTTATTTCATTTAAT
This sequence comes from Aplodontia rufa, assembly GCA_004027875.1. NCBI lineage: Eukaryota > Metazoa > Chordata > Mammalia > Rodentia > Aplodontiidae > Aplodontia > Aplodontia rufa. The sequence goes on along the minus strand of PVKS010007004.1, from coordinate 7,165 downwards.
CTTCACTACCTCCAAATACATGTGTGATTTTATAGATGAGGAAACTACAACTTTAACTCATCTGTTTTCCCAAAATTTTCTCATGTTACAGCATATGACTATTTCAATCACTTTCATTAACATTTTATCTTGTTTTGTATTCTAATATATTTTATTTCATTGAGTTGTAAACAGTTTTAAAGTTTACCAACACAGAACTTCTAATTATATTTTTATATGAAAATATTCTTAAATTTTGTTACTTTGATTAAAGAATCATTACTGGCTTCCAGTATTTGGATTATTTCTTGCTCCTAATTCTCAAGCCGTAATTTTTGACTTGTTTACAAATGCTTCACATTAGCAGAGGTATTTGTTTTACTTAGCTGGTATTTAGTAGAAGTGAAATTTTTTTCTTTCATTAAAAATATATGATATGGGGCTGGAGCGCTGGCTCAGCTGTTAAGGCATTTGCCTGGCATGCGCAAATACGCAAATTCAAATCCCAACATCACATACACAATGAAGTGTCTGAGGACTGAAAGGCACATGAAAAACTAAATAAAAAAAATCGCTTATTTCTTTCTCTCTCTCACTATCCCCTCTTTCTATTAAAAAAAAGAAATACATGATATGTAATATATCTCTAATGGAAGAAAAATGTATAAAATATGTTTTATATATGTATATATTAATATATTTACATATAATATATGCACACTTATGTTGTATATAGTATGTAGCTATTTATTATATATTATAACATAGATCAGAAATCAAATATATTCTCTTTTCATCTTTTGTTATACTGAATTACACTGAATTTACTTATAATTACATGGGTCTACACAGTCAGAGAAGTTTGCACTCCCAGAGAGATAGGCAGATTACTAAATTTAAGACAAAGGGCTGGAGAGGTGGCTTAGAGACCTTGCCTGGCATGCATAAGGACCCGGGTTTGAACCCCAGAACCACGTGCACAACGAAGTGTAGGAAAAACAAAAATCACATGACAAAGTAAATAGTTTGATTGTTTTTCATTCTCTCAAAAAAAGAAAAGAAGAAATATGGTCATATCCTTAGGCCATATGACCTTGAAATATTCAGAGAGAAGGCCATGATTTGAACTACACATATGAAATTTACTCTCTCAAATTTTATTACATACCTAAGTTCTTTAAGATGAGAAAAGTATTTTTCTATACTTTTCCTTGTTGCGAACATTAGACACTTTCTTTTCCATGGAACGTGGAGGAGTAAGCAATAACATATTTCAACAAATAATAATTTTAGAAATGCAAATTAAGTATAAAAGGATATTGATTTTGTCCAAGCTCTTAATATAATTCCAACAAGTGTGTTATTCTTTCCTAGGTAATAAAATTTCTATCACAGTATATTTTTGGGAATGACTTCTTAACTACAGGGTGTTGTGGTTACTTCTGAATATTTGCGTTTTACAAAGGCATCAGGCCAAAATCAAAGTAGAGATTAAAATGTAGCCGTTCTTTGCTTGTCCAACCCTTGGCTCCATTTTTCAGCTTGGAGAAAAAGCTGCCTCACATCAACATACCTAACAGTGTTGCTTGCTTTCTAATTTGACCAAAGACTTTGTAGATATTAGTAGAGGACCAGCTTGACAAAAGGGGGTTAAATAAAAAATGGTTATCTAAAGAACTATTTTAAATATACAGCTTTCATTTGGGAGCAGATGGGACTTTTAGAGGCAGGTAAATCATATCTCATTGGCCACTATGTTACTATCGAGTAGTGGCCTTGACTGTAAAGAACAGAAAAGTAGTTTAAGGTGTAATTTATTTTTTTCTATTTGAGGCCTTGGACTACAAACAACCCTGAATGCACTGGATATATATTTTAATATTGCAACAGTTCATGAATAGAAGTATTCTGATAAGAATAAAAGCTTCAGCTTCCTGTTAGCACTGAAACCCTTGCCTCCTTCTGAGACATCTCCACCCCACTCATGTACCATAATTATATTGCTTAGAAAGAAACTGAGAAAAAAAATAACAGCTATCAGTTATCACCTTTCCCTAAGCATCCAACTAATCTTATGTATGACATTAAACAGTGGCTTTCATGTAGTAGATTTCTATTTCTTTTTGAGTCCATTTTTTCTTGAAGTCACTAATATTCAAATAATTCAATAATTGCACTTTCTTCTTTTCCTTCTTTAGATACTTAGATGAAAGACTTCATGATGCTTTAAAATATAAAGAATTATTTCCATATTGGAATAGTTTTTATATCAGGATTTTGGTCTTGCTTTACATAGAATAAGCCTGGCCTCTTTTGATATCTAACAGCTGAAAAATTACTTTTGAGAAAATGTTCTTAGGTTCAGGGCCTTTTGTTTCCTCTGATAATTGCCAAATGGCCACATTTAATTTTATGTTTTGTTTCCTTGAAATTTCTCTTTCATTCTAATCACATACAAAATTCTGAAGAGAGGAAAATATGTTTTAAATTTAGAAATTTATTTCAGAAACACTGGCCTTTCTTCAGAGGGCAGTGCTGAAAGTGTTATTTTGCATTTGTCTTTTTCATATATTTTGTTCCTGAACCTCTGTAATTTAAAGTACTTCAGTTTTGTCTTTAAGATAATAGAGTTTTATTTAGTTGCAATTTCTGGTACAAAGGTATTGTTGTGACAGTTTAAAAATTAAAGCACATGTGGAGATGAATAATCTCATGTTTTTCATATTTGAATTACAAGTAACATCATTTCTGCAAGTGCAGTTTAGTGCGTTTTCACAAAGTTTTACATTATCTCAAATTTATGCATTTGCCTCCATCTCTTTTGCTTGCTTGTATGCAAAAACCATTTTTAAAACTTTGGTGATATATTTACATTACTGTTTGAGTTAGCCAGATTTCTGACACTGCAGCAAAGTAACTAAGATAAACAATTTAAAAGGAATAGAAATTTATTTGACCCTGGGTTTTAGAGCTTTAAGTCCATCGTCACTCCTCCCTATTGCTTTGGTCCATGGTAGTATAGTGCGTCATGGTGGGGAGCACAAGGTAGGTGAGGTCTGGTCACAACATGACAGGTAGGAAGGAAATAGGTAGCAAGGAGGGGTTGCAGTTCCAACATCTCCTTCAAGGGCACATCCATATGACATAAATTTATTATGCTAGGTGCTGCTTCCTAAAGGATCCACCAACTCCCAGTAGTTCCATGGGCTGATGACTAAGTTTTTAGCATATATATATGAGCTTTGGTGGGACATTTGTAATCCAAACCATAACATTGTTAACACTTTGCCTCCATTAACTTTACATGACAGATATTTTTATCTTGTTAAATACATTAAACATCCTGAATTACAATTGTCTTCTTGTCAGCAATTTGAGTCTGTTTTTCATGTTCCAATTAAATAGCTCAAGATACTTAACTATCCCAGCAACTAACTTTCAGATGCTGAAGAGTTTGCCTTTCCTATGCTGGGAACTTCAATTTTCCCCCATGATGTCAACTTTATGAGGACACCCTAAGATATCACTATTTCTTCTTAGTGCATTAGTTCCCTCAACTTTGTACGTTATAAATTCTATAGTATGCCTCCAAAAAGATATGTTCAAGTCCTTGCCACCAGCACCTCAAATGCTGACTTAGGAGACACTGTCCTTATGGAAGTAATCAGGACCTAAAAAGAAATCATAAAGGTGTGCCCTAATTTGATATGACTGGTTTTCTTATAAAAAGAGGAAATTTGAACATAAGCAAATGCTCCTAGAAGCAAGAGACTATAAAGAGACATAGGGAAAAGACAGTCATCTATATGCCAAAGACAGAAGCTTAGAAGTTTTCTCTCAGAGACCTTACAACCAAAATTCAATTTCTGCCATCTAATTCCAAAATCACAACTTGTATTTTAACATCCAGGACTGATAAAAACTTCATAAATTAAGAATTCCGTACTTAACTGCAAAATTTTTTATGGGTGAGACGTACTCACTTTATTCATGCTTTGATCTTTTGGGGCCCATTGATTTTTTTTTTTTTAAATACAGAATCAATTTTATTTAGTTTTTTATAGACTTTCGTTGCTCCGACATTTCGCTGTGTATGTGGTGCTGGGGTTTGAATCCATGTACTCGTGCATGCAAGGCAAGCACCGTAACCGCTGGGCCTCCGCTCCAATCCCCCCATTAATTTTTTGACACATTTCTTTATTCTTAGTCAATCTCCATCTTTAATGATTTTCAATCAAATGTAGTCACTGGAATTAATAACTACAACCTCAGCTGTTTTTCTGTTGTTATCATATTGCATAAAACATTAAATTTCATTCCTAGATTTTTGGACTTTATTCTTTCCTGCTACATTTTAATTGCTCAGTGCTGCTGAAAAAACTTTCATGTGACTACAAATATACTGCCTGTAGAAACTTATGGTCACGGGCAGTACTCTTTGTGAAAGAGTACTAATTGTCATTCTTCTATTATTTATACTCAACTTTTGCCATTTATTTCAAGTATGGCCATCTACATACCTTCTCCATTCTTTTCCTACCTTTCCTTTGACTTTTATTTTCAAGAAATAATCTCATCCAATTTTCTAAAATGGTAACATCATCAAACTGAAAGTTTAGGGATTTATTATGATGTCAGTGACAAATCCAATATTTGCAACCACATGTCTGTAATGTCTATAGTATAATGGCAAAGAAGTTCTTTTCATGTATATATTAACTATATTCAGATGTCACAAATTCATACTTTTATCAACTAGTCATTTTATTTTCTATATTGTCATTTTTTCTTTCCTTTGGCCCATGTATCTGATTCAACAACATATAAAATACATATTTTATTTTATAAATACTTTTACTGTGTATGTTCCCACTAAAACTGTCTCATTGTCGGCAATTGCCCTATTTTTTGCCTGAATTACTTACTCTAACATCCTCCTAAGTGATTCACATTGTTCAATCAGTCTTGTCAACTCCTCAAATACAATCCATTCTTTATACTACATTTCTCACAATGTCAATGATTTTAAAATATAAATTCTTCCTGAATTCTCTCATGTTGCTTTTGGGCATATGCTACTGAAGGCATGGAAGCTAGCTAGCCATTCATAAAACACTTCATTTCCTTAATTTTAGACAATAAATATGTCTACTGCCAGTTTATCAAACTTCTGCTCTGAGGATGATATGTAGTATAAGTCCATTTGGTATGATATCTCCTTGCTGTTGTTTTTGTTTTTAACAACTGACTATTGTAAAATGTGTTTCTTGACCTATAATATGTAGCATGGTAGTCTATGTTGGCACATTATCTTTTGTTCCAGTGACTTTATGGTGCTTTGAATATCATCCTATGAGCATACAAAGTCCAGTCCACAGTAAGTCTCTATCCTGTAAAGAACCATTTAAAATCCACTAGGCTGCTGATAGTGGTCTTATATAATCTAATTATCCCTATATATGGGCCATTTCCTTAGAGATGGTCTTCCATCTCTATCTATTGCCTTTGTCTTCTCTGCTAGAAGACAGGAATAATTTTTTTCTTGATATTTTATGCCTCAAGGGTGAAAGAGGAATAGGTCAGTAACTATTTCATCTCTATCTTGCTATAACTTTCTATGTCCTTTCAGATTGTGGATTCAGGTGGCCACTACAAAAAAGCACCAAAGAATGTTGACTTTCTGGTGGTAATCACCTTCCAAATTTGGAATGGGGATTTTCTGGAAATCATTGACTGTCCTACTTTGATGCACCTTTGCAGAGCATCTCTTCAGTAGTGCAGCTTTCCTTTGCCCATCTACCTGACTGTGTAGCCAGGATATTAGCCACTCTTCACAATTGGAATACTCTCAAATGTTGGAGCTCTTGGTGTTGTCCAATTTTTGCATCACTGACAATAAAGAATTGCCATCCTAAGTCAAGCAGCTCAATCATCCTAAATCAAGAAGCTCAATCACAGGTCAGTGATGGTTTGGCAATACAATACCAGCAGACACACAGGTAGTTCCAAAATAAGCTCTAGAAGGAAAGCGGCTACCTGCTTTTTAATACAATGTGTATTTCCTTGCATTTTTCCAAGTTATGTTTCATGGGAAATCATTTCCATTTTATGATGGAAATCTCATAGGGACTACCTTCCACATAAGTATGTTTATTTTTTCTGGCATTACACATGATGTTGTGTAGCTATCTCAAGATTGGTTTAAAATTTCTAATAATAAAGACAATCAAAATGAATGTCCAATAGCAAGGCTGTGATTATCCCTCAAAAAGCATATAAGGTATTGCCAAGCCTGGTTCAACATCCCAGCAGTCACTGCTGTGTAGTGTTCTTCTGTTTTTACCATAAGCTCTCAGCCAGGTAAGTGCAAGATGCATACACTTCCAAAAATCCTGAGTATTAATAATAATAGTCCAAATTTATTGATCAAGCCACTTCTACCTGCAAATATGTCATAGTATGTTTTGTTTAGGTGTTCATTTGAATACAGCCTTATTTTGAGTAGTTCTAAAATGGGAGCTAGAGATACAAGCAGATATGAAATCTGCATTGCATTCTTGAAAATCCAAGCATTCAAACTATGTGTTATGGTTTTTTCTTAGTTTCAAACATAGGCATCAACAGTGTTTCAGTTTTACTTGCCAGTGAAATAGATAGATCCTACCTAGATTTTTCCCAAGAATTATATCATTTTTGCAGACCCTTGGGTGTTTGCTGGATTAACCATCAAACCCTTGTTAGTCATAGATGTCACCAATGCATTTAATTCACTTCTATCTTGTTCTTAAATTTCTGATATTACTATGAGATCATCAATATAGCATTTTATCACAATTGGAATCTTCATTGAATCCAAATCTCTAACCAAATTTTGTTGGTAATGGGTTAATACAAAGAATTCTGTGACAATCTGCTAAATATGAATCAAAATCCATCCTACATGAAGGCAAAATTCAGTTGGTTGTTTTTCTTTTTTTTTAAATTTTTTAGTTTTGAACAACCTTACAAGATTTTAACAAAATAATATAAAATGTGTATAAAATGTGAATATATTCTGGATATTGCAATTATCCCCAGGAGTGCCCCCCATTACCCTGCCTTATCCCTCCCTTCCCCTTCCCATTATAACTCTAAAAAAGTATTAGATTGTAAAGCATTACATCTTATCTGGATTTAACTCATGTTA
>PVKS010007003.1:0-75222 GCA_004027875.1 Aplodontia rufa | reverse complement strand
AAAAAAAAAAAAAAAAAAAAAAAAAAAAAAAAAAAAAAAAAAAAAAAAAAAAAAAAAAAACAAAAAAAACAAAAAAAAAAAGGACGCTGGGAATGTGGCTCAGTGGTTAATTTCTCCTGAGTTAAATTCTCAGTACCAAAAGAAAAACACACACATGTGATTGTGGTTAACAAATGCATGTGCTAATTCATTAACTTCATTATTTTCTATAACTTCAAATTATGAAATTAGATTTTTAAGTTAAATTCTTACTTATGTTTCCTAAGTCCCTGACTTTTCAGATTGCTATGTTCCAGTCCTTTATATTCAGTGATTATCTTGTGAAAAATGGTTGTAAAATCATAATATTCTTGTGGTTATGAGAAAGGGATTGACAATATCTACTGTATCTTTTGAAAATTTCTAAACTGATTGTCTGGCACTGTGAATCTTCAAATGAGCAGCTCTTTTCAAAAAGTATGTGGAATTCTGGTTGGGACATGAGTATTGTAGCTCTTTAGATGGATAGTTTCCCTAGCCACTGGTCTATGTTCTTCACAGATATCTTCTTTAGATTTTTTTATTGTCTGTTATTCTTTTAAAGAAAATTTAAAAATCCAACCAACATTAACGTATCATTTTATGTTTGCTATAACTTGTAAGTACCTCCAAAATTATTGATTACGTGTTATTTTTTAATTCAGATTAGTAAAATGAATGCGTAAAGACATGAAATGAGTTACTCAAAGAAAAGAATCTGGCAATATTAGAGGACTTTCCAAAATAATAATGATATTGAGGTTTGATACAATATGATATTTTTAGTTACTGATCTATAACATGATATAAATTTCACATAGAAGACATACCAATATTCAATTTAACAGCTGCTTTAGCTGTGGTCAGTGTAATTTGATGACTATAATTATGATTATGCGCTCAATCTTATAAGTGCCAATGACCACATAATTTGATAGATATATGTTATCTAAATTTATCCTCAAAATAGCCTGAGAGATCTATACAATCAATAATCTTGGTTTCATGGAAGAAAATGTTATTTAACCTTCTGAAGGTTAAATAACAGAAAAATGCAGAACATTAATATGATACCAATGTTGGATTCATGTGTATTTAAGTCCTAAATCCAAAATATACCCATAATTACTTAATTTTCACATCCTTGAGTCCTATGTCATCGTTTTTTACTTCCCATTTATGCTTTCTTTTCTTACATATAATTCATAGTACTTTAAATGTAAATTACCTTTTTTTAAAAAAAAAAAAGGAGTAAAAGTGAGGAAAGAACTATGCAAACTGTTAGGCATACCTTGTGAAATCTAAGAAGTCAGATCGATTTGTCAGAACCACCTTCATTTCAGTTTGCAGCAAAAGAGGAATTAATTCCCTAGGAGTGGTAGTATTACTTTCACTAAAATGGGAGGATGTGGATTATATCATGTGTCAACTTCTGCTCAGAATCTTTAAATAACCTGACTCCTTGGCAACACATAGTCCCTCTGTAAGAATTGGATCTAGAATGACCTAAATCATACTACGCATTTAATTTTGCAGCATGTGTCTGTCCTAGTCACCAACTTTCCACCCTGTTTTCTCTCCCCACCCCCATTGAAGCATTCTTCTAAAGACAAACTCCGCCCTACATTTTCCTAAAAGTTCAACACACCTTCTCATCTTGTTCCCAGGCAGGGGTCAGCATCTAGCTTTCTTGACTGCGTGCTCCTATGGGTATCTTTCCTGCTCATGCTCACCTACCCTCCCACTGGGTATAATACTCATAAATGATCCAAAATGTAGGGATGTGATATTCTATTTATCTGCCATTCTGGAAAGAAATTACATTCTGTTGTGATAAAGAACACTCATTGCATACATTTTTTTTTCAAATCTGTTTCTAAAACCTGGTGACTTTGTGAGATGTAATCCATTTCCACGGATGTTAAATAATAAAATTTAAACTTAGGCATTCTTGGGAAAAAAAAAAGAACACTAGCAAGTGCTAATTTGAAAAAGGTACATTTTAACAAGTAAAACATTAAAATCCTAAGAGAATTTGAAGGATGCTTATTGCAACAATGTTTGAACATTATAACAATCTCTCCTTAGAAAGTGGAACTCAGAAATCAGGAAAACATATTCCATATTTCTAAAAATGCACTGCAGATGCTAAACACGTATAAAAGTTTAGGTTGGAATAAAACCATAGGTATTTCAGTTCATTTATCCTTCCTGAGACAGCTGTTTGTGGTATACAGTCCCTAAGTAAATTCATTATAATGAAGAATATTTAGGAATTTGAACATATATGTTACAGACTTTATATCATTCCATCTTCCCTTATACAATCCAAATAATCATAGGATTTCTATAAAAATGACATCCCCTTCCTAAATTTTTTAGGAATTTCCATACTGTTTTCCAGAGTGGTTGTACCAATTTGCAGTCCCACCAACAATGGTTAACCTTTTCCCCACATCCTTGCCGATATTTATTGTTCTTGATAATTGCCATTCTGACTGGATTGAGATGGAATCTCAGTACTTATAATTGGCATTTCTCTAATTGCTAGAGATATTGAACATTTTTTTTCATAGATTTGCAGACCATTTGCATTTCTTCTTTTGTAAAGTCCTCCGTATATATCAAAAGGATTTAAAAACAGCACACTACAGTGATACAGCCACATCAATGTTTACAGAAGTACAATTCACAATAACTAATCTATGCAAACAGCCAAGATGCCCTTCAACAGATGAAGGGATAAAGAAAATGTGGTGTATATATACACACAATGAAGTATTACTCAGCAGCAACAAAGATCGACTTAGTAGTGTTCACTGGCAAATGGCTGAAGCTTGAGAATATTACACTCAGTGAAATCAGCCAGTCTCGGAAAGCGAAAGGTAGAATGTTCTCTCCAATATGCAGAAGCTGAATCAAAATAAGGAAAAGATTAGAGGAACAGACAAGAGGGAAAGACAGGAGAGATGAGATAGGGATAGCGGATGAAGTGAACCAGATCTAACTTTCCTAATGAACACACCATAGTGAATTGCACCAACATGTTTATTCACAAGTCACTACATTTAAAAAAAATCTATTAGTAAATAATAGATCAGTAGAGGAGAGAGAATGGGGGTAGGGGAAGTACTGCGGATAGAATTAAGTTATATTCCATACTTTCATATCACTGATTATTCTATTATCATGTATATCTAAAAACAACAGGGGATGGGAGGAGAAGAGTCGATGCTGTGGACTGAATTGCAATTAATTACACTACATGCTACTATAATTATGTCACTGTATACTCTGTTAGGTATAACTAAAAAGAATAGGGATAAGAGGAGGGAAGGGGAAACACTGAGAACTGAATTCAAAAAAGCCATGTTCCATGCTTTTATAGTTATATCATGGTATATTCTAATGTCATTGCACATTCATAAAGAAATTTCAAGACAGAAAAAAAATAACATCCCTTACCCTGAATCTTATTTCTCTGTAATAGTTGTGAACCTTGAATATTCCCCAATATAATGACACTTTACAACTCACTGAAACAAATTATGTTTTTCCCCCCCATATCTTCTTCCTGGATTAACATTAATCCATTTTTTCCAGTTAGATGAAAATTTAAGTCAAAATTGATTTTAAGTATGTCCATGAATTGATGAACTGCTTAATTTGTATATTTCCAATAAAAATGCATCATTTTTATTGTCTGAAAGCAAGGTTTTGGTGAAAAGGAAATGATTAATCCATTTATATTATTAAATGAAAACAGACACAGAAGGACATGGAATTTGGACACATGAGATTTGATTTTATATTAATCTTTTTACTATGAGCATGAAATTGAGTTGTATTAGTCAGTTTTGCATTACTGTATCAAATACTTGAGATTAGAAAACTTTAGAAAGAAAATATTTTTATTTAGCTTACAACTCTAGAGGTTCCAGGGCATGGCACTAGCATCAGCTTGGCTCTGAAGACCTCATGGCAGTTAGCATCCCAATAGTGAGAACACATGAAAGGGGAAAGAAATCACATAACAAGACAGGAAGCAGAGAGGCTGGAGAATGGTCAGGCTTATTCTTTGACAAAACTTTTAGTGAGAGCAAAGGTCCCACACGTAATACCTTCATCTCTTCCAAGAACATCATCCTCATAACCTAAGAATCTTCCACTAGACCCCACAACTTAAAGATCCTACTACCTCCTAACATTGTCATGCTGAGAAATAAGTTTCCAACACATGAACCCTTGATGTACACACCCAAAATATCCAAACTATACCAGAGGTAAATTGCTTAACCTCTCTGTATTTGTTTCCTACCCTCTATAAAGTGAAGTCATAAAAATCACTTTAAAGAACTATTTCAGAGATTAAAAAGGACCGACACACAGCCAGTTCTCCACAATTGTTAACTCGTGACCCTTTTCTCAATGTAGTCAGTTTTTACTAGAATCCACTACATAGATCAAAAGGCTCAGGGGAATTTCTATCTAATGTTCAAGAAGACATAAAATTTTTCTAGTCTTGCCTGAATTTTCTAATAGTCTGATGGATATGTTGGGATGTCTATAAATGTGATGTCATTGTTAAACATCCCTGTTATAAGGACAAAAATAGGATACATTATATACAACTCAAAGCCTGGTTTACTTCCAGTTTGTTTTCAGCACACTATTGGTAATTTGAATGGCTTAAAGAATTTCTGTTAATAAACAAAAGTTCAACTGATTTCAAAATATTTTCAAATACACTAGTGATCAGTCAACTATCTTTTGCAGTAAATCTCTTACACATAAGTGTATTAAATAATTTGAACAAGCAATAGTGTTTATTTAGTGATAATGCTTTTAATTTTCAGGTAATTATTCATTAGTTTAAGTCTCCTTTTCATGTGGATTCATCTAGCTGGTAGTGGCATTAAAGCTTCAAAGGCTTAGAGAATAAAACTGAACAGAGTAAAACTTTAAATTTGATGGGTGTTCATTGATTTTCCGCCAACAAATCATGGTATATATGAAAACATTCAATTAAGAAAATGAAATACAAAGTATTAACCTAACTTTCTTACTATGTATCATGCAAATTAACATGAGGTTTTGTTTTTACCTTAGAACATTTATCTGAAATGTTGTCTTTTAGATATCATCACTACAGCACGCCTCATAGGTCATTTCCCCGTCTCATCCCACATTAACACAGCAGAAAAGGAATGAAAGTCCAACAGAACAAATGGGTCTCAAAATCACCAATCTCATTGGATACAGAAGTTCTAAAAATATATTTTGAGTGTTCATGTGCTGCCTACTGTATATGATACTTAACATATGTTGGTGTTTGATTATATAATTGCTCATATATGCCTTACATAAGGGAACTGAGATTAGGGAGACACCTCGCTCACATGTATAGCAAGTGCTGAAGAGAGACCAAACTCTGATCCATGGAATGAGAATATGTCATCTAAGTTCACAATTTTCTATTATCCAGCTATATCATTTTGTCTTAAATCTATATTTTAATCTCAACGTATTTTTCTCTAATCATTTTGGGAAAAAAACATTCATTTCTCTACCTAAAGATTGTTCAAAACACTTCAATTGCAATGCATTTATTTGACTGAAGTGGAGATGCTAGTTATTGGGAAAAAAAATTCAGAATACAGAAATTTTTCAATAGAATGAGGACTATTTTCATAAAGTAGGCATTGGAGACTCAAAAGTAGGGAACACATGAATTCTCTTTAAAGAAGAGAGCCAACTGAGTACTGCTGTGGTTTCTTGATAGATACCCCACCGCCTACACTTGTGTAAGCCTTTTTGAATTGCATGTCATCCACTACAAATAACATCCTTACAGATCAAACTACACCACTGAAGTATCATGAAATACACTCTGCCCTCCAGGAAGCAACTGGGGAGATGGGCTCGAATCCCATGGCCTTTGTGCCACCATTGCAAACTGCTGATATTTACTTGTAGCTTTCCTTCTGGAAGTTTGAGACAAAGATAAACCACAGCTCCAAAATTCACTGTTTTGCTTAGAATTCTAAAATGCCAGTTTTTAATTAGTGCTAATTGTCACGAAGATAAATAATTTCCTTTGTCTCAATATATCTGCATAGAAGAGATTCATTTGGAATATATTTTATTGCTATTAACAGAAGAAATGGCCCTTGACCTAATGAAAATTTGCCGTTCAACTGTTTATCACCATGGTTTTATATTATAAATGCTTAATTTGATTTTATAAACACATGTGACTAACCTGCATAAATTGTAATCTAATAATTTGATATAAAACTCATATATAAGGCCTTGACTAGATAATATTCATTTCCTTAATGTCTCAATCTTCTTTCAGTGGTGCTACATTAAAAACTATGAGGATATTTTAATATGTTCTAATGAGTATAACAATAATTTCAATATTTCTGTAGCATGACTTGGACTTGGGCAAACAAAATACTTCTTGCGTTCAATTAGCATCAATTTTTAAGAGGTCTTCCTTTTAAAATCCAAACATTGTTCCTTGGTGTAGCTATTTATCTTCTTCCTTTAATTTAAATTATTTCATTCGGAGGGGAACTTGCCCAAAAACTCTATTTCATCATATATAGTCTTTAACATACTCTTTATATAAAGAATCATTGTGCAAAATTTACTTCTGTCAAGTTTATATTCTAGATGGAGAGATGAAATGCATATAATCAAAAACTCATTGTAAGTCACTCAAATACTTAGCTCTACTACTTTTAAACATTTGACCTTGAGTGACCTGCTGAACCTCTGTGGGCCATACTCTCACAATCACAATACCTATCTCATAGGTGCACTGCCAAATCTAAGGATTAAACAGAAAGTGCTTATAACAGAGCAATGAACACAGTATGCACTCAATAAATCTTAGCTACTGTTATGTATCCTATTTTATCAATATAGCTGTCAAATGTGGTAATGTGATTTTAACTCATGGGCGAAGTTTTTGCTCAGTGAGTTCATACTGTATTCAGAGAAGAACTAATTAAAAGAGAACAATCAATTATGTAGACATTGTCCCAAACATGGGTTAACATTGTGTGAGAGAATACAGCTGTCATGTCATCTAATTCAAAGTCTGGAACCTTACTAAAGTAATAAGAATATTTGAGGTTTTTAGTATAGATTGGTATGTATTTAGTCAACATTTTCTTTTGCTGACTTTTCAATTACAGAAAGGGCACATTAAAAATGGAAATGTGCTTACCAGAGAAAAATATTGGTTGAATTTTATGGTTTGCAGACAAAAATCATAATATTGCTAAGAAATAAATGTAATCCATCACAATTTTTTTTTATTGATTCACATACTGACCCAAACATTACAAGAAGTGAAGGTAAAAATGAAGTACCATATATATTGGTCAAGCCATAGTGCCTAACATCACAAAACTAATACCATTGAATACAGATTTTTTTTTCATATTTGAGAATCATGTCGCCATATCAAAATACCTCTGGGTATGAAAGCTTATATTATACTACAGAAAAAAGACCTGTAAGTTCTGTCTAGTGAGACTCCTATAAGACAGTACACAGGAGATATCAAACCCAAATTCAAGTCTGCATCTCCAGAAGTACAATTCAAGTATAAGCATATCCCTGAAAGGAAGAAATATGCTCTCATCTTAGTAATTAAGTAGAAGATTAAGAGCCAGAGAAACTGATTAATCAGGACTTCAGCCTGGAAGGGCTCCAGCAGGTGGGAAGTAGGAAGCTACAGCCAAGTGTTGATATGAAGAAAGCAGATGGTTAATGATGTGTGGGTTGGTAAAAGGCCTGGTTTGGGACTAATCTCACACACACCATTTCTTCTTACCCTTTGTGTCCTCATGCTAAACAGGTGTGTAGAAATCTGAATAGGGAAGGGGTTGCACAGTTAATTTAAGAGGTTAGAAAATTAAAATAGCAAATTTCTATGGGAAATACTAAGTAGCCAAAACAAAATCTGTATATCTTTCTTCATTGAGGGTGATAGGTGATGGGGATTTTTCCTTGAATAATTAAGAATGATTGCTTTGATTCTGCACATTAAGATTGTGGCATCTCCTTGACTGACAGCTACAAAGTATTTATCTGTTTTCATATCTTAAAAAGTGTTTTATGGTATTACCATAGACATATTTAAATTGATAGTGTAATCACTTTTCTTAAATATACCACTTTTCTTTACCTTTTTTGGCTAGGAAAGATGGAGGGATGAACAAGTACTGTCAAGAAACAATACTTTTTACATTCACTTGTGTCTTTAGAAATCCTCATTATTCTGAAAGACTTAATCATTCAATACTGTATAAAGATCCTATACTTTCCAAATACTTGTTTCAGATTTTATATACACACTTAATGCTTGTGTGTAAATACTATAATTTCTCAAAATGTTTTACAAATGCATCACCATCATGTTGCTTAAAATGCAGATCCAGATTCTACTATGGATGCTTCCAGAGTCCTGAGATTCAAAAATCTGTATTTCTATATAAGCATCTGATACCATCCTTATGCACACATTTAAAGTCTGAGGTCCATTACTATACACATTATAACAAAGATTCAGTATGTGAATTCTTCCATTTAAAGTGATGCTATCTATATCTGCTACCTTAAGAGCATTTATATAAAATGTAACATGATATGGTCAGTGACAATACCAAACTTTGAATCTGGGAACATAAATGCTGTAAGCTCACCATCGCTTAGACAAGTCTTGCAACTTTTCCAGACTCTGATTTAGCTATCTTTTTCATTCAGAGGTTAAAGGCTGGGCTCTGAGTCCTAACATGCCAGGTTTAAAACATTGGTACTATACTACTGAATGAGTATACCAGTCCTTAGAACTCTAAAATATGGGATACAAGTAACTTATTGGGCTCCAATTTTCAACAGGTACATGAAAATGTGCTTTTATTTCTAATACTGATTTCTTTAGTATGCTTCTTTTGGGTTTTCAATAATTTGGAACTGGGAAAGAATTTAACAAAATATAGCAACCTGGAGTATTAAATCAGAAAAGCAATGGGAAAAAAACTAATTTACATATATTAAGCGAATATTCATTGATTTGCAGAAGGAAAAGGAAAATAGATTCTTACAAAGCTGTTTTGTATATTAACATCTGGATACTTAAGATGTCAAAAAAAACCTGCCAATTTTAAAATCTCCTTGGTGACCTTCTTAATATGATTTTAAACTCTACACTTCTAAAGAACCAGGAAAACCAATTTTATCTTCTTGAAATATTTTAAACCATATTTTAAAATCTATTTCACATTGATGAAGCCTCTAAAATTTATCCTTATAAAAAGTATTGAGATGATAATTACCTGCATTATTGGGGCTTTTCAAGAACAGAAAAGTTTTCAAATATTTGAAGGAGTCCTACTGAAACCTTTTTGATAATATTGCCAACAGGAAAATAGATGTGTAGGCACCCAAATAGCACTTAAATATACAAAATATTTGAAAATTGTAGGTTTCCAAAAACCTCACACGATCAATACATGTCCTTATATCACATTCCCCAGTGCACCATTAGATAATTTTCTGAAGGTAACTAGGCCATTAGAAAAACAACAAAGTTCAAAGCTGGCTCAATACTCTAGTAGTTCATCCATCTCTGCAATAAATAATTTTTAATCAATGAAATCACATCTTTGTGACTTGAATACTGTATTGTTAGGTTTCCTTAGGCACAGGTAACATGATAAAGAAAACTCGTATTTTAAGAGAGTCCCAGTTGACACTCACCAATTACAAATGTACACCCATTTGTGTATAAGCTACTCTATCAATTTCTGAGTCATTCATATTTGTCACCAGGAATAGAGGACAAGTTATCCAAACTCAAAAAGAAGAATGTCTCAATACATAAAGGTAGGTTATTCTTTCATATTTGTCCACATGAAAGCTGCATATATTTTCATACACAGAGATTTAAAGTGCACATTTTATAGTTTAATCAGCACAATAATTTCTTTGAAAAAGCTTTCAGAGTTTATTTTCCATTACAGCAACAGGAATAAGATGCATTTAGGCAAAATGAAAGCATAGAGTAAAAATTGAGGTTCATTATTTCCCAGTTTTGTATTTTGTTTGAACATTGTGTTGTGCCTTTTCATTTAGGAATGTGAGAACATCAGCACATGCTTATTGTGCCTCAAAGTGAAAAGTTGTGTTTTATTGTATTATTTTGCTCTCAAGGTTAATTGATTTGTGATGATTCGATGTGGTAAGCAAAGTGTAAATTATAAAATTGAGACCAGAAGTTACAACACTCTGCACAATACTCTGTTAAACAGTCTATATGTTTGCTCAGTACTTTCCTATGAATGTCAGCTTAAAGAAATGTAGCAGTATAATTTATTCACAAATAATAGTTGGGTAGTTTGTGTACATCATGTCTTTTTGTGGTCCCTTAGAACAGAGCAATGAATAATATGAACAAGAAAGACTTTCCCATGGTCTGTACTTGCTAAGTGGAGAAAAAAAAAGACCAAACAAAAGAAGCCAAAGAAATAAAAAAGATAAATCTCAAGAATCCCAAGGCTGAAATAAATAGGACAGTGGGATGGAAAGTGATAGGGCACTCCCTTTGATCACATAGTCTTTGAGCTAGGAAATGAATGATAGCAAAATAGATTCTCCTATGGGAATAACAGAAAGAACAGAGCTGTCAAAGTACTGAGTTAGGGTAGAATAGCATGAAGAAGTGAGGCTGTAGCACAGTGAGCCAGAGACCCAAAACCAATGAGCTGTATGTTGTAAAGTCAGGAGAAATCACATTCCCTCTATTTTGAACATACTTGGGGAAAACATTTTAATTATATAACTGTATTTGAATGATCACTTCAGTCAGGTACTTGTTACACCAAGATTTCATTTTTATACTTTCCTCTTGATTATAAATTAATCATTTCAATGCCTTTGAATTAGCAGTTTTCCTTTACATGATAATAAATTATATCTCTCAAAAGCATGAGGACTTTAAAAAGAAATAACCCTGAATTATCTTCCAACTCTTTTCTGTTATCAAGCATATTTCACTTGGCCAAAGTCCAATCAACTGTCAAATCAATCAATCTTTTTTGCACACTCACCTGATGGGAGTCAGCAGTAGGCTAAACCAGATAAACACAGCCATAGCTCATAGTTCCAAACCTTTAGGATTTTTGATGAATTGTAGTTGAAGAGTTTACAAATCAAACAAAATACATCTCATTCTTGCAAGCTCAACAATTTACAATCCCAGGAAAACTCAGCTGAAATTTCCACTCCTCCTTAAATCAGACTGATTTTCAAGCCTTCTCAAGAACCAATTTGCTTTATCAACTAATTTTCAAACTGATGAACTGGTTCATAAGAGTGAGCAATTCAGTATTTTGAACAACCAAAATTTATCTGCAAGATGTTTCACAAGAGAAAGAAAAGGCTCAGTGCTGGCTTTCAACTGTGTAATTCACTAGCACGGCCTTTCTCAAGACAAAAACCTAACTATCCCTTATCTAATTCACATAAGAAGTGGCTCCTTACACTCCATGATGGTCTATGAATAGAGGAACCATATAATTTGTTTGCAAACTGAGACAGTTTTGATATTAGAATAAGGATCAATTAACATCTATTGAGGGACCAGAGTCATGAACAAGGACTGTCCCAAGCAAGCTGAGATGTGTGAGCCCCTATGTACAAAACACAGCCTTGGGACACCTTTGGAAAATTCTATCTTATATCTTCACTGAGGAAGATATAGTAAAAGGGAATAGAAAAATGAAAAAGGAATAGACCATCTGGAACACTATCACGTAATATACCTAAGTTTCATTGACTTCAAGATACCAATTATATTAATCTAAACTGTGTAGTCAGCAATAAGTTACTAAAATAGATTTCCCCATGCTAGAACAATGAGACATCCACAGGTAAAATTAACTCCAAATTCATCATAGTCCTACATTAAAAATTCAATATATAAAACACCTAAAAAAACATAGAATCCGTTCTGGGTAACATTGGAATGACGATGACCTTTTAGACAATGCCAAAAGCAGTATCTATTAAAGAAAAATGCTTTAAATTAAAACTTTTTCCTGTTTGGGAGATACTACTAAGAGAATAAGAAGATAAGCCACAGCTGGGAGAAAATATTTCAAAACTCTTTAGCTAACAAAAGTTCTCGGTAATATACGACTCAACTCAAAATTTAAGACTCAACAATAAGTAAACAAATAACCTAATTGAAAAGTGAGTGAAAGGTAGGAACAAATGTCCCTAAAGAAAACATATAGGACTACAGCAGTGGCTCAGCAGTTATGGTGCTTACCTGGCATGCCTGCGGACACAGGATCGAACGCGAGCCCCACGTACACAACGAAGTGTTGGAGCAATGAAAGCCACAAACTAAATCAAATTCATTCTCTTTCTTTCTCTCTCTCACTGTCCTTCTCTCTCTTTAAAAAAAAAAAAAGATATACAGGTGATAAGTAAGCATATGATGGAATGGCCCATATCCTATGTCCTTAGGGAATTGCAAATTTAAATTTCATGACGTGCCACTACAAAATTATTATAACATCTAAAATCAAGATATTGATGACACCGAATGCTAATAAGGTGCAGTGGTAAGAACTTCTCCGTTCGTGCTGGTAGGAAAGAAAATTGGTAAAGCTACTTTGACAAGCTGTTCAGCAGCTTTTTACAAAGCAAAAAATATATAAAACACACAAATTATATAGCATATATCCATTTGTATATGTGTGGGTATGTGTATATATCTGGGGGGATGGATAGATCCAAAACTCACATTGCTATATATTTGCAAACATGAATTAAAAATTACATACAAGCAAAAACCTGCCCACCAAGACCAAAGTGTATTCAACACAAACCAAAAAACCAAAAGTGTCTATATTGATAAAAATTACCAATTTGTAAATTGACTGATTGAAACTTTCATTGAAGTAAATGTGATTTGTGTAGAATATCATTGTATAGCTCTTATTTTTCTCAAATCCTGTATATCTAACGAATCTTAGTCCCTCATTTAAACCACTGCCAACAGAGCAATATTATTTCTTACAAAACCAAAGTAGATACTGTTAGCACAAAGAAGCATGGGTCATATTCCTAAATGTCAAGGTACTTACTCTCATCTATTTTCTGCATGTAAAAATATATCATATAATAATACATGCAATGTGGATATCAAATAATAAAACAATGTTGTGTATGCTGAATGTCAGTGAAAACTGAAGGAGTTCCTTTAAAAAAAGAAAAGAAAAATGATACTCGTCTTATAGAATGAATTAAATTTAGAAGGGTAACAGGGACCATATAATGGAAAACCATGAAGTCTGGATTTTAATTAAATAGTAAGAGGCTAATAAAAGTTTAAGCCAAGGGAAACTAGAAGATTGATCTCATTTGCATATAAAGACAGGGGCACATTACGGTTATTAGAGCTGAAAGTAAGGGAAAAGAATCCAAACAAAATTAAAGTTTAAAATTATGAAATATGAAGTTAATAAAGAGATCAATTTGAGAAAATCTGTTACCATTAAACACCAAGCAAACTCCTAACAGTGGGAAAAATATAAACATAAAAGATAGGAAAGCAACCCCCAAACCAAGAAAATATAAAACCAAATTTATGGATGCAAAGTATTTAAATATGATACAGACACATCAAAGTCTTACAAATACAGGGCTGATGGTACCAGAATGCTGATGATAAAGCAATACATGCAATCAAAATAATTCTTTAAACTGCAGTACTTTGTAAAAGATAACAGTGACAGGGCATTTTCATTCATTATCCCTCAAATCTGGAAAATCTTATTTCATTCTCAAAATGATTTTGTATTTTTCTAGGAGAGATTGCTTCCACGTCTCAATTAGGAATTGTCAGAAGTGAATCTGGGTTTTGTTTCAACTTCTCAAATCCTTTTCATTTCAATGCTCTTTTCTTTTTTAAAGGTAATCCTCAACACACTCTCACTCAGGATTATGACCCTTTCCTCATAAGCCATCCAAACCCAACTGTGAAATAAAGACTCTTACGCAGCAGTTAATTTATATTAAGTCAAATATATTTCTGCACTTATATGCGTGCAAATGGAATATTTCAAAAATGTTTAAACACAAAAGTTTCAAAAATTTTCAAAAAGGAAAGCAAAATTCTTTCCCCCGCCCCTGCATATTCAATTAGTGATGATTTGTCTGTTTGCTGTCCCCCAAAATTGTTTCTGCTTATAAATGGTATCAGAAAATATACTGATAATTTTTCACCATTTATTTTAAACTTATTTTTCTTTGGACACTTTTTAATTTGAGCTTGTACAGCTTTCCATGGCCATTCATACAAGTTTGTATTTCACAAAGCAAAAGAATATCATGGATGTATAAGATATCTAAATCATTTAGAATGTTTCACTCTTGATATTAATACCACTTAACTAAGTACACTTTAATACTTTCACCATTTGTCTTATAAATGCATATATAGCAACAATATATTACCCTGATCCTAATCCAGAATCACCTCCTTATCACCCACATCCCAGTCTCTTGACTCTTCTACAATTCCCCCATAACAGATAAAAAAAAAAAAACTCTCCCCCACCCGCCTCCCTTCTCTATTGTGCATTTTCCAGAATTAAATGATTGCATAAATATTATCTGGCATCTTGTGGGAGTACAGAGCAACCTAGATTATTGATTCACCCCTTCCCAGATCCTTCTCTATAATCCCCTCCTCTTCTTTCTTCCCCCTGTCCCCTTGTGTGGTTCGCCTAGATTATGTGTTCCATGTTATTTTTAAAAATCTTTAATTTTATAGATTGTTTAATTATACATTTCCTGGGAATTATTTTTTAAATTAATGGGCACATTGATTCTTCTAATTAAAAAAAATATTCAGTCATGTCCTTGGACATTTTTCGATTAATATGTTTTAACTATTTCCTGTGTGTTCTTTGTATTTTAAGTAAATCAAGCATGTTTCTGGCTGTACTTTTCCAATTTTTACTCTTTTCATTGTTTTCCCTTACAAATTTATGTAATTATTGTCAATTCCACTAATCATTAATCATGGATTCTGAGTTTATAATACACCAGAAGGCATATAGAACAAATATCAAATTTCATAAAATTATTTTCTATAATCCAGTGGAATCATTTTCTTTAAAATCACTTACTAATCTGTAACTGAGGTTGTAGTGGACTATGGTAGAATTCTACCTTAATGTTTGCCAATATATTAGCCATTTCTTCCCCAATAATTCATGAATGTTCCATCTTTTATACACTGATTTAACCTGTGGTGTTTGCTATTTGACTTCATTTACTGGACAACCTTAAATAGTATAAGCTGAAAAGTGGAGCTGAAACTAATTCCAAACTGTTGAAATTATGGAATTGTAATTTTTCAATATCAACTAAACATGTCTTCTGTAACTTTTTTTTATATATTCCTTGGCAAATCCAAAATATTAATTTTTCCTCATGAATTTTTGTAGCTTTTATTGATTTCATGAGAATTCTTTTTTACTGAGAAATCTGTTCAACAATCATACAAGTTTTTAACAAAATATAAAATGTATATAGATTCTGAAGATTAGATTTACCCCCAAGAGTGCCCCCCTAATTACCCACCCTTATCCCTCCCTTCCCACAACATCTCTAAAAATGTATTAGGTTGTGTAACATTGCACCTTATCTGGATTTAACACATGATAATAGACCACCTTTCTCAATGGCCAGGGTCTAGTTCCATCCTCCACAAATGAGTGAAGACATTCAACCTTTGATTTCACTCAGCATAATTTCTTCCATAGCCATCCATTTACCTTCAAAGGCTGCAATATCATCGTTTCTAATTGCTGTGTAAAATTCCAAGGTATATATGTACCACAGTTTTTGGATCCATTCATCCAGTGAGGGATATTTGGGTTGTTTCCATAATTTAGCAAATATAAATTGAGAGGCTATGAACATAGATATTGCTGTGTCACTATAATGTGCTGATTCTAAATCCCCTGGAAAGATACCCAAGAGAGGAATAGCAGGATCAAATGGTGAGCTCATCCCTCGTTTTTTAAGGATTCTCCATACTGCTTTCCAGAGGGGTTGTACCAGTCTGCAGTTCCATCAACAGTGTGCTACTGTACCTATCTCTCCACAGCCCCTCCAGCATCTATTATTGTTTATTTTCTTTGTTTTTGCCAATCTGACTGGCACGAGGTGATATCTTAATGTGGTTTTCATTTGCATTTCTCTGATTACTAGTGATTTAGAGCACTTTCTCCTATATTCATTGGTTTGATCAATGTCCTCTGTTGATAAGTTTCTATTTAGCTCTTTGGCCCATTAATTGGGTTGTTTATGTTTTTGTAGTTGATGTTTTTGAGGATTTTGTAGGTTCTGGATATGAGACCCCTGTCATAGCAATCATAGCCCATGATTAATATATAAATATATGCAACATAGCATTTAAGATACACTTGATTTTATTAACAGAGCTTCTCAGCTACTATGCAGCAAATAGATTGGAGGTGTGCAATACTTAATCCCTCAGCCCCCAGGACACTCAGCATGAATAAGGGTGTTAAGTAGTGAGCAGCCTGTATTTACCCCTGGGTATTGTGAGAATACTATTTATATATTCAATAAACAATCACTGAGCAACTGTACCAGCTCAAAAAAATGGATGAGAAACTTTCCAATAATATTTTTATAATCTAATAAAAATATGATCTTGCGGCTGGAGCAGTGGCTCAGCAGGAGCTTGCCCAACATGCGCAAGGGTTCAAGTTCAAACCCCAGTACCACGTACACAAGCAAGTGTCAGAGCAACAACGCCACAATGAAAACTAATATTGATTCACTCTTTCTCTGTTACTCTTGGAAAAAAAAAAAGGAAAAGAAAAACTATGATCACAATTTTTAGGAAGTGCACAGGATTGATCCAAGGGCTTAGATTCTAATCCCAGAGATATATTATATCCATGACCCATACCTGCACCCTAGTGTCCTCAATATTCACATATAAATACAGAAGATATTTGGAAATTAATGAAAAATACACATCATTATTATTGACAGGCATCATCATTAAATATACATGATGATATTAAGTATATTTCTGTGCTTTCTGGCCCATGTTCAATAAATGTTCAATGGAATATATGTCTCACCTAGTGGAATAAAAAGTAAGCCAACTTGCTATTGTACTTAAGTAGCCACACATATAAGCTGTTCTCAGTTGTAGTAGAACGACCATAAATGGTTATATTGGGAAAACTATTGCAACCCAAGAGTAGAATTAAGCCTCAATTTTCTCCATTTTAAGATTTGGTGGTCTTATAGCAATGCTTTACAAGTAAATTGAGAAAACCTGGCTAAAATTACTCTTATGTGGAAAAGATGAATTGTAAAAGGACAAAAAGCTCATTAATTGTTAAGGGCCTTAAAACTACAGCTAATAAAAGTGACGTTTCTTGGCAATGTTCATAGTCCTGCAGAATAAAACTAAATGTTCATATTTATTTGCATCCTGAAGAAAGGGTAGGGAAGAGCATCATGGCTCTTCCCTTTCAGAGTTTCCAAATCCCATCAGCCCATTTAGACTTTGTTTACAGTCTCTGTTAATAAATCTTAAGCTACAATTCACAGTTGGCTTAGAAATCAACTTATGTTTGTAATTCTGGATGTCACTGGGGATGAGCTTTAAATTTTGAGAAGGAATATTTGCCACATAGAGAATGAGTAAGAATTTTCTGTATAACTGAAGAAATGCAAATACAGTGAAAAGGCGCAGGCAAAGAAAAAATAAGATTGCTGAACATAGTATTGGTTTGTAATGAAGCACAAGAAAATTTAGTAGCAAATCTGAATGATTTTCAGGCTATCTATATCTGAAACAGTTATATAATATAATCAGATAAGAAAAATGGGAGCAGGTAATTTATTGAGAATGATGTAATATGCTAGTCATGGGCAGGCTAAACCTACCATTTATCTCACAGCATCTATCTAAATATTCAGTTGTTAGGTTAAATAGGTCAATACAGAAGAGACACCTGAAGCATATAGCCCGTGCTTTGAACATGTTGGCCACTGTTATTACTGTCACCTGCTATATTAACAGTCTAAGTATCATTCTGGGGAAAGACATGACTATTGTTATAACAATATTATATAAAAACAATCTCTCTATGGATAATTTTCTGTTATAGTATAACCAAAATAATGGGAATATACATGTATTATATTGTATACATATATTAAATACATAAATATATAGATGTATATAATATACACAGTTACAGTATAACCAAGATAATGAAAATATATACACACACATATACATGTGTTCATAAATATCTATATAAAATGTTAACAGTTAAATGTTATCAAATAAATGATCTTGAAGAGAGACAGTATCATATGACATCATGCATTCTATCTCCCATCTCTTGAGGCTGTAGTGATATTTTCATTAGGTAGAAGAATTTTGCTGTTTTAAAAAATCTTGCATGAGAAGAAATTTAGAGTGAATTAATAAATAAATTGCACATTAGCAAAAATATTGTATGGAGCTAAATTACTGCTTTAGTCTAATAATGCATTTCTGTTATTTTGGTCTTTGAAGAGGGAGCTAGGAGGCAGGTCAATTAGATGGTCCTTAAATGATCTCAGAACTCCACAACTACAACAAAAATTATCAGTGCGAAAATTATGTGCAGATTATCAGAGAGACATTTAAGGCTCTGAAGAACAGTAGAAAAATGTCCAGTTGTAAAAAGTATGGTTTATAGGGATTATCAGGTAAAGGTCCACAGATAAGGCTGACCCTGCTGGATGCTGTATGTGGTTATTTAAAATGCAAGGTTTCTAACAAGATAGCCAGAGTACTTTCAGTTACCTTTCACGAGAATTATGGTGTTCCAGTCCACACAGTGTAAGCAACAGGTTTCAGTAAAATGAAAGCTCAGCAAAACAGGTGGGCATATCATACACTATAGGACACCCAAGTCTACAGCTTCCTTTGCCCTCTAGGTCATGGTGTCAGAGCAGCATTGTGCTAGACAGAACCAAGTTATTAAAACAGCCAACCAACCAGTCTTAAGATCTCTGTGGTTCTCTATCTCTGCTTCTCCTCACCGCCCCCTCTGTTTGTGAAATTGTTTGAGCATTTCAGAGAAAAAACAAGTAAGTTCAAGTTATTATTTGGATGTTGTATCCCCCCCGCCTAAGTCCATATACTAAAGGGTTGTTCCCCAGGGTTGTGGTATTGAGTAGTGGTGGAACCATTAGGCGGTTGGGTCTGGTGGGAATTCCTTAAGTGCTCAGAGTCATGTGAGACCTCTTGGTAGTATTATGGGACCCTGTGACTTCTTGCAGACAACTGTTAGCAACCAAGTCTGGCCCACCTACTTTTCTATGTACCCTGCTTCTAGATGTGACTGATGTGACTGTTCTGCATATATTCCTACCATTCTGTGTCACCATCCACCTTCCTCAACAGAGGCCAAACTAATGGAACCTGCCCAATATTGAACTTTGAACCTGCAGAGTTCAAAACTGAGGTTCATAAATGTGTTCTCTTTGAGTTGCCTGTACAACTACAAAGTTGAGGAATACAATTAGTTATAAGGAAGGCTTTGAAACCTTGATAGAACACAGCCTGAAACAAGCAAACAAAAACACAGTGAAGAGGAAAATAATATAACTTTGGCAATGCTCTGGCCTTTTCCCGACCTTCATTCGCCATTGCCACTCTTTTTCTTCTGTTCATGGATATGGGAATAATGTTACTTAACTATCGGCTTTCTGCTCCTTTTTTAAGGAATTCATCCATTCTCTTGGTTTCAGCTCTTGCCTCTAGAGCAATAACCTCTCCCAACCCCTTTGATATTAAATATCACCTCCAGTCCATCAAAGTTTAAAACCTTGGCTCTGAAATTCTTAGGCACTCTTCCCAATGAGACAACATCCTCTCACCTTAAATCTGGACATAATGAGTGCTTGACAAATACAATCACTAGGGAGAATGCCATGCCTTTTTCTAGGCACAGGCATTAGTAACTAGGTACTTTCTCTTCCTATCTGTTGTTGACACTTGTTCTTGAAACCCAGCCACCATGCCATGAGGAAGTCCAAGCTGCCTGATGGAGAAAATATAGGTTTTCTGGCCCACATGCTTGATGGTAAATTCTCCTGCTTCCAGGCAACCGCCCCAGCTAATGCTGTGTGGAACAGAGAAGGCCTGTCCCCAGCGTATCCTGTCCCACTTACAGACTGATGAGCTCAACAGTCAATGTTATCTGAGGCCATGTATATTGGAGGTAGTTTGTTAAATGGCAAAGATAAATGAATGCAGTTTTCATTCTGAGAGCTTTAATTTATATCCATCTCAAAGTCCTTATCAGATGTGTCTATTCATCTACATATCCCATTGAATCTTCTTCCAAAAAAGGCTTATTATCTCCCACAAATCCTCAGTGTAGCTAATGGTAAATCGTTCTGCATTCCCACTTGACTCTGAACATCATTCATCTTATCCCTCACTTGTTTCTGATCAAAGATTAACCAATAACCATATGCAATGCCTTCCTCTTCAAAACATCCCTGACACCAGGGCCAATCATCTCATTACTTTTATAATCATTCAGTCATATCCCTTTCACAAGAGGTAGCACTGTGTGATAAAAGCAGGGCCGGTATGTTCCTATTCCCAATTGCTCCTTCTTTGCTTTTTCATACAGTTTGCCTGTTATCTTCAAAAATTACTGCTACTGCTTACATTACACACTTGACTGTCCACAATCTACCTCCTGTCTTCTTCTATCATTCCTACTCCTCCTCCTCAACAGAAGCTTTTCTATAACCACAGATTCATGAGCTCCTGCTTCCCCGTGTTCCTTCTTGCTCCTGACTTTCTGCTCCATCAAAGATCATGCACTGTCCCAGCCCAGCTTTATTGAGCAAGACGTTTTCCAGGCCTTCCTCCAGGCTTTGACTTCTCAATCACGTTTTAACACAGCATAAAATCTCCCTAATTTTAAAGGCAATATCCTTACTTCCTTTTTATACTATCTCTCTACTCAGATGACAGGCAAATTTTTATATTTCCTGCTAAAATTGATGTTTTCTTACTTTTTTCAGTGTAACCTTAATGGAATCTGGCATTCTAACTCTCATCAATGTAGTATTTTTAACTAGGTAATCAAGATTCTGTTCAATATAAATACCTCTGGACTAATTATTTTTGTAGTTGAAAGGGAAAAAATGCTGTCCTGGATGACTACATTCAGTTCTTGACCTTGATTTCTCTTACACTAGGCACATAGCTTCAAATCAGTTTCTTTGCTTAATCCTCAGATGCATTGCCAAACCCTGCTCCACAGTTTGGAAATAATGCTGGATACTATGTATTTAATCATTTAAAAGTTCCATCTCTAGGGTATTAACAAGGAATGTTAATAAGAACCAAAATATACACATTTGCCCTCATCAGCAGTCCTTAGCCTAATTCTGAAAATTACAAAAAATGGGTTATTGTATTCTTTTTGCTGCAAAGACTATTGTATGGAAGAGTCTAGTGATTACCTTTGGAAGAGAATTCTTTAAATTACTACTATAAAATTAAGAATAAAATTTTCCATAAGCAAAATAACCCAGTGAGAAATGGATGAAATATTTAGTATACTCTATGAAAATGGTTTTGGTCAACTTAAACATATAATTCTTATCAGAGGCATTTTGACTGAGTGAAACAATGTACTCTATTACAACTCCTTCCGTCACTGCCTCTTAATTATACTGTTATAACTGAAGGTTGGCAGTAGCAGTAAAGGGTGTTTCACAAGAAGTGAAAGACATACATGGAATAAACTTGAATAAAGGATGAAGAAAAAGCCCTAAGCTTTACATAATGGTTGTCAGAAACAACTTCAATATCATGTCTCAATATTTTTGTTCAGTACTTTATCAGTTTTTGAATCCCTAAAGGGTCAGGAACTCATTTCATGGTAGATTTAATACTGCAAATAATTTAATAAAACAAATTCTTTCATCAAATAATGTTAGAATTTATTGTTCTAGGAAAGATTCAAGGCAATCATATATGCAGTGTCCACAGGAGTATCATTTTAGGGGCATGAACTGTATTATCTTTTCTCTACAATTGGCAGTTCTAAGGTAGCCACACTAATCAATTCTCATGCCATCACTCAAATCCATCCCATACTGTAACATTTATATCACTGGTAAGTACAGCTTCTTCACATTATTCCCTTGAACAATACATTTCAATAATTTCATTTGTAAGAGTATGCATTATTTGTTCCAAATATACTGGAATTTGATTTCTTAGACCAAATATTATCTCCATCAAAATTTTGTTAATCATAGCATGATGAAAAAAATCAGGAAAAAAACCAAGTGAGACTTCAACCTCAGATCAGATACATATTCATTGTGTGATATTGAGCAGTTTGTAACTTCTCTGAGCTTTGGTTTTGTCTATAAAAAAGAGGAGAGAATATTAGCTCTACCATCCTCTCATGATCATTCTGAGCATCTCATAATACATTGGTAAGTAAGTTACGGACCACAAAATGCTGCATCAATGAATATTATTTTTAAAAATTTCCCTTTGGATGAGGAAAAAACTATTTACTAACTTGATCATTTAACCACTCCACAAATAGCTTTTTTTACTATATTCATAAATAATATTACATAACCAGTGGGTTGTTTTCTAAAGCCAACATTCTCCATAAATTAACATAATTGCAAAAACATAATATGCATTACTCAGATCCACCTTACGTATTAATTACTAAATTCAAGATAATACGTGTGCACTTTCTCCTGAAAAAAATATTTGGTTGTAACTAGTGTTCATAGATGTCAACTAGAATGAGTAAATCTATGCTGAATTATCTTAAAAAAATAAGAATTTCCTATGGACTGTACTGTCTCCTCGCTTCAATGGATTTTCATGAAGCACTTTGATATTTAACAGGAGTAAAGACCTGAAGTCTCATTACACTTTAAATTTTTAAAACCATATATCAGGCTTTAGTTATAGGATTCAACAGCTAAATCACCAACACATTTTAAGGTTTGATAGTTAATCAATATAGACAGTAGCCTTTGTTGGAAATTTTCATGCTTCCAAACAATGCAGATAATAGGGAATGGTCTTGAAGACCTTAAGCATTTTTTTAAGATACTAAAATATAATTCTGGTGAGTGAGATACACTGAAAATTCTGGATATGTCTCCCAAACATAAAAGGGAGGACAAAATACAGAAAACAAGGTGGGAAACAAGAAGCCAGAACTTCTTAGCTCTGTTGAGAGCCCTCTGTGATTGAGCCCTCGCCTCTCTAGTCCTTCTTGTAGCATCTAGTTTATGTAAACCTTTCTATGTGTTTGTGTATGTGAGATATCAAACCTAAGTTATTTTAGTGTGTGACTCAAAGGGTCTTTTTGAAACAAAGTTAATAGAGCAATTAAAAATATGGTGAGGATCCCTGATCTGCAGCAGCTTGAACTATAATGGGACTAAAAATCTCTGTACTGCTGTACCTGAGTTCCTGAGTTATGTTAGAAAAAATTTGAGAAACACATACTTGGAAATCGGGCTTTGCATATTATGACAAGTTATTATCCCCATGGGGCGGCCCTGCAGATCAGCTCCAAAGAGTTATAAAAACTTATGCCTTTAAGTAATGCAGTGCCTGCTACTATGGTACTGGCTTTGTAATGGAGTATAGATATTTTCCAGATGAAATCAGGTGTATTGTACAGAGACAGTCTCTGGGATTTTACTCTCGATGATGGCTTTCTAATTTACAAAGTCAACATATTCTCCCAATACACTGCTCTTTCAGAAAGCACTTTATTGGGAAATTACACATACAATCAATTATGATTTGATCATTTTTTAAAAGTTACATTTCTTAGTTATGCTTAGTTCTTACCCTCTTTTCCTTAAAATGAACCATTTGTAATTCTCTAAGCAAAGCACAATCAATAGAACTAGCACTGAACATTTAAATATTTTTGGTAGCAAATATTAAAATAGCAAATAATTCCTTTCAAATTCCTCCTAATTTTCTATTATAAAGTGTCCAAGCCCAGTAAAATTGGTTCAGAATATTTTTAGGTTGGAGGACAGCTCCATTACCTCCCCACTAGCTCTGTCTTTGTTAATAAGGTTCTTTTTGTATTACTTTCAGAAACCATGCATTCTTTCTTAGCAACTCCCCAAAAAAATCCTTATTCTCTTCCTAAGCTTCATTTTATTTGTTTCGCTCCCCCCAACCACCACCACCATGCTCGCTCTTGTTCTCTCTCCATCTGGCCTCAACATCTCTCATTCCCACTTATACTTTTCTAACAATGTTTCACGGATCCTGATGAAATGCAAGTGGACCAATAAATAAGATTCTGGCAATTTAAAAAATCCCTATGATTATATTGGGATTATGAAATTCTAAAATGTTGCATTAAGTATATATAAAACTGTAAAAATCTCATGTAATGATATTTGAGCTTTCTTGGTAAGACTATTCAGATGGTTTTCATTCAAAACGTTATACATGTAGCATTTTACCCCAACACTATCAAATATATCTTAGCTTGTGGCTATATTTTCCCCCACTATTCCAGCTAGATTTATTGATTAATTAGAGTGGGTTTATACTACCTTTATCAAAGATGTTTCTTTTAAATTGTCACCAGCTTTCACATTTATAAAAAAAAATCTTATCTTTCCTTTTCAATTTACCAGATGTTACAGTCACCATAGTGATAATGTTAGCAATCTGGTATTAAGGTTTAGAAATACTGTCTTGTGATATAATAGATCAGGACTTTTATAAAGACTTCATTATGCCCCCTGAGAGAATGAACTGACATGTTATGCCCATCACCTGCTTTTGGTTCATCTCACAAACCTGTTCTTTCATTTCTAGTAGATAGTCACGAATTTTTCAAAGAAGAGTTTTGTTGTTGCTTTTCCCAATCTCTCAAACTTTGCAATATTAAATCACTGTCCTATTTGCATATGAATACATCGTAACAGTATTTCTTTTTAAAGATACTGTGGTGGTAGCTATCAGCCCTGGGAATTAATCCAAATAAAAGCCTCTGAAGATGGGCTTCCTTGGTATCTAATCAAAAGCATCAACTCCATGATGGCAGCTCTGCTGGGAATCCTGTCAGATTTCATTTATCTGAACACATTGGATCATGAGTCAATGGGTAAGTGCTTTGGAATAACCACATTCTCTGCTTTTTCACAGGGCTGCCAGTGATTTTGTTATGAGAATATAAACCATTAGTAAGTATTTACACTGAATGTGTGATACAATTTCATATTACCCTTATTTGGGTACTGTAAACCATCCTCTCAATTTGAAGTTATATTTCAGAAATTTGCAAACCAATATTGTCCAGAAAAGATCTCCATTCACACTCACCTCATTTACTCTATTATTCCATCTCCTAGGTCTTCCCAATGGCTTCTAATAAGCTACAATAAATGACATTTCTTTTAACACTACAAAGTATACTGGCTCCAAGCATATAATTAACACAATCTCAAGAACATCTCAAAATGTAATCCAATAGCAGTAAGACCGACTCATCAACCATGGAACTTGCTGAAGGGAACAGTGCTGGACAATATCCCCACCCATGAAATTATAATACTCATCTAGTTGTTGAGGTACAGAAACTAATGAGCAAATGTATCCCAATATAACAATGTGGGAATTTTTGAAAAGGAAATAAGTGCATAAAAACTTAGAGACAATTTCATACCAGCAAAATTAAGAAATGCTTTGGTACAGTCATTCTCAGGCAGGGCTTTGGAGCTCCCTAAGACGTGGGTTGGCAGGATAGATGAATGGAAATCATCTCAACCAAAAATATATTACAAGCTTTAATAAGCATATTTAAATTAGCATATTTTGTGCTACCATGAGTCAAAAGAAAGCATATTCTGGGGAAAAAAAACCACTTGACTAAACAAAGTTTTCCTTTGAGTAGCTACAGAAAACATAGGTCAGTTAGATGCACAGGAATTTGTGGAGAGTCTTCCAAACCAGATAGAGCTGTGAGAAATGGACAATATTGCTATGCACAGACAGACCGTTAAGTGTAACCCAAAAAGCGGAAAAGTTTAAGTAATAAATTGACAATGACTAATTTACTAACTTGTTTGATAATGTTTCCTCAATGTTTGTACTGGAAAATTAGACAAAATAACTCCAAATTTTTTCCCAACATTTTATGGTATGGTTAACTTAAAATTCCTGCAGTATGAACAGATGATATACAATGAATGTGGGGAAAAAATTCTTTTTTTTTCTAAGTGGAGTATTCAGAAAGTGTTTATGGGGAATTGTGAAACATTGAGTAACTTGTGAAAGGTACTTAGACAAGTTGTAAGAGAAATTTAGACAAGTACAATAGGAAGACACAACATTTAAGACTTAGAAACAGTGTAAATGACAACTAACAATTTTTTTCATTTATCTTTCATTCCGGAAAATTATCTTCTAATCATACTTATTAGAAAATGCATTCTAAGATCTTCTTTCCTGGAAGTTAAAAATATATTGATTCTCTTTTAAGGACATCCTGCTATAAAGTAAAGTCTTGAATGGGAAAGGACAAGCACAAACACAGGTTGAAGAGCCATGTATTTTTAATGGCCCAACATCCTGACCAAGAAGGCAGTAATCAACAAATGATGGGGAATGATGTCAACTGAGTACCTAGCATGTGCCTTTCTTCAGATGTTTTATTACCATCTCATTGAATAATTGAGATCAATTGTAAATGCTTCCTAAATTTTCCTCTTAACTCTTTATACTTATAAAAAATAAAGCTTTTAGAAATGAAAATAGTTCTTTCCATCTATGTTGTTTTTTCTGTACCTCGTATATAGTATTTTTCTAGAAAAACATTTCACTTGGCCCTTCATATCTGAGTGTCATGTCATTGGATATAACCAACTACAGATCAAAAATATTTAAAAATCAACTCTGCATCTGTACTGATCAAGTATACACTTTTAAAAATATTTCTCAAAATTATATGCTATAGCTATTTGCATAGTATTTGCATTTTACCGGGTATTATAAACTAGAGATGATTTACAGTATACAGGAGGATGTATATAATTATGCAAATGCTACACTATTTTATATAAGAGATGAGAATCCAAATATTTGCTGTACATGGGGCATTGTTGAAACAATACCCACCATACTATAAAACAAACGTACTCAGACTTTTTTTTGCTTAATTGAAACAGTCTTAGAATTTTGTGCCAAATAGAATGTAGACTTTACATAGTTCAGACACCCTCATTTTACATGGGGGGGGAGTTGATAAGCTTGGAAAGGTTGAAGAAAGATAAGACTTCTCAAGTTATTGATGACAAAGAACCTTGATTTCTTTTTCACAATCTCATGCCTTTTATATTTCTTGTCTTATCCATAAATATTCACTGAGTACCTTCTAAATCCCAAGAACGCTCAAGAGAAAAAAGATAAACCACACCTACCTCATAGCTTCTGCCTAATGCATGCAAATAATGAACAAGAAACATAATGGGATAAATATACCATTATGTGAGTCCACTGGAACAATATCATCCCAAGCTCAGAAGGTCAAATGAAGCTTTCTGGAGGAAGATATATGTCAGGTAAAACCAGAAGAATAAAGTAGTTAAAACAGTGAGGAGCAAAGGACAGTCCATGAAATAGGAAAGGTGTGAGATAAAGGGGAAGGGAAGAGACTGAAGAGGCAGCAGGACAGATCATGAATGATTTTGCAACCTTACTAGTAAGTTTATAATGTATGCTCTGTGATTCATTAAGTAGAAATAAGACTTCAAGTGTGTATGTTACATAACTCTAGCTATAATGTGTGGAATGAAGGAGGTAGAAGATGCTTGTATCAATAAAGCCAGAGGAGTTCAAAACCATTGTAGTAGTCCATGTAAAAGGCAATGAAAGCTTTGATTTCCATTTGTTTAAAAAAAATATTAATCCTGCCCACATACTGTGAAAGCAGGCATTCTTTATAACATCTATATTACCAGGATGAGGTAGGAAAAGAATCTGTCTTTGAGAAATGAATAAACCTTGGCAAAGAAGAACTTTATATTGTGGGAACTAAGACACAAACCTTAATTATGGAAGTGATTTATTGCAAACCAGTGATGGGACAGAACTGAGTTTTAGTTCTGAAGAACAGCAGCAGTCTTGAACAAGGTAGATCATGTTTGAAATTCCAGGGCAGTTTGTGTGGTCATGAATAGTCATGGCTTAATTCCAAGTAGAAAATAATTTCCAAATAAGCCTTTTTGAAATTCAAAATAGTAGAATAGTCTATTTATTTAAACATGTCCTCTTCAATTGCAAAAGCAAGTGCCAAAATATCAGCCAAGCTCTTGATTCCTCTGCCAGTTCTGACTAGTTTTGTGGTTTTGCAGTTGCTCCTATGCCAACCTAATTTTTTAAAATAATTATGAGGTCTGAACACTGGTAAGAAATGCCAAAGAGGAAAATAATATCAAATAATATGATTGCATTTTAGTTCAAATTCATCCATTACCTAGACAAGAGAATGCAATTATGGTCTTTAAAAAAAAATAGAGTACACATTCACATGGAAGAAATCTATAAATTTGCTTCTAGAAGAAATCTGTACAAAATTTTATTCTATGCCATAAAACATTATAGCAATGAATTCTGAAAAATCCAATATGGGTCTAAAAATAGTGTAACTATTAAAATATATATGGCAAAAGTTGTTTTAAGGACTCATACTCAATCTTTGTTATTTCATGAATATTATAGAAAATTATAATATAAAAATCTGCAATCATTTTTTTACAGGTGTTGGTCTTTTTCATTTTTAATCTTTTAGTGTTTTTATTAGTTCATTATGGTTACATATAATATTGAGGTTCATTTTGATACAATCCTACATTCATGAAATATATCTTACTCCAATTCAGTCCCCAGAACATCCTCTTGCCTTCCTGTCCTTCTCTATTCTATGGTCTTCCTTTTATTACTAGTTTTTTTTTAATTAGT
The DNA here is from genome assembly GCA_004027875.1 of Aplodontia rufa. NCBI lineage: Eukaryota > Metazoa > Chordata > Mammalia > Rodentia > Aplodontiidae > Aplodontia > Aplodontia rufa. The sequence continues at coordinate 46,043 of PVKS010007003.1, read as the reverse complement.
GCTATATAGTTATTCAAAAAAGTGACATTCACTTTGGTATATTCATACAAACACACACACACCGCATATTTTAGTCAATTTATTTACACTATTTCCTCCTGTTTTTGATCCCTCCTTTCTCCCTCTCAATCCCCTCCCTCTACTCCACTGATACTCCTTTTATTTTCAGGGGAATTCCTCTCCCCTTAATTTTCCCTTACTTTTCACTAGCTTCTGGCACATGAGAGAAAACATTTGACCTTTGAGTCTGGCTTATTTCATTTAGCCTGATGTTCTCCATTTGCGTCTATTTATCAGCAAATGACATAATTTCATTCATCTTATTTTATCACCTTATTTACCAAGTACTTTTCATTTTGGTAATACATTAATTACTTCTTTTAAAACTCCAGTCAATAAAAAGGAGGTAATCCAATTACAAACTAAAAATAATAATATAGTTTAGACTGAGCAAAAAAAGACTATCCAAATTCAATTGCTCATTTTGGTGGTATTTTAAGAGTCTCAAAACTGCTCTTTTTTTCATTAAGGTGTTGAGCTGTTGTACCATAAAATGCATACAAAGCAACATGTGTTAGGCATGTGATCTTAAACCAGACTTACTCCCATCACCCACCCACTAGTCTATTCACTCTTTTAGATTTTGCCCTACAAGCGACATAAATGCTTAGATTGTGAATTTTCCAGAATTAAAGGATTGCACAAGCATTAATGGATTCTCAGGGGGCTAAACAGTATGCTATATTGTTGATTGTCAAAACAACAACAAAAAACCTGTTTCCTCTCCTCCTTTCTCCACTCATTTCCCCTTATATGCCTGTGACCATATCCCCTCAGACTGGGACTCAGGGTTCCAAACACATGCATGTTCAAAACACTTTTCTGTAGAAAATGGTGCCTCCCGCAAAAATCTGTCAAAGGCCTAAACTGATTTCTTTTTTGTAACTTCTCATTCAAAAAAAAAAAAAAGCCTTCTTTATGCTTCCTTTGAAATTTTTTGCTATGATTTTTACTTCTAGGTTTATAAATAGATTGCAAAATACCACATAAAATTGCCGTATTTTTTCCTATCTCATAATATGTGCGGAAAGGATCTCAGTGATTAGACACGTAAGTGATAGACAATAGATAGAACAGAGATATACACACATAGAATATTTATATGAATTCATTTTTAAAGTACTTTTATTTATAATAAATTATTCATTACCATGATGTGTCATATCATGCTTACACTAGAATCTGATATTCAAAACATGTTTAATGGAGATGAATAATAAAACAATCCTAATGGTATCCCAATACTGTGATTATTAAGACTATGATTATATGATTCCATTTTCTGTTGCTCTAACAAAATACCCAAAGTTGGGTACCTAACTTAAGAAAAGAGGCTTATATGACCTATAGTTCTGGAGAATTGAGAGCATGGTACCAGCATCTGCTTAGCTCTAGTGAGGGTGTGTCTTAGTTGGCATCATGATGGAAGGACATGCAACAGGGAAAGTTTATATGGTGTGACAGGAAACCAGAAAATTCAGGAGCAAGTCTTGCTCTTTTATGACAATCTGGTATTGTGGGAACTAACTAGGGTATTATGGGAACTGCATTAATCCTTTCTGAAAGTGATGTTGCCAACAGCCTAAGAATCCCCCACTATACCTGACCTCTAAAATGCTCCGCCACCTCTACACTGCCACACTGGGAATCTTTCAACACAAAACAACGTTGGGAGACACCTGCAACTGATAAAAAAGAAAATAAATTTGTATTTAGTTTTTCATGTGGCTTTCATTGCTTCAAGACATGAATGTGTACATGGTGCTGGGGTTTGAACTCGCAAACTCATGCATGCCAGGCAAGTGCCCTAACTGTGAAGCCAGCGCTCCAGCCCCAACTTTTAAGTCTTATATATCAACTAGAACAATAAATTTTATACCTGCCTAGATATAATTATACTTGAGAATTCCCAAGCACATTCTTTTGCTATAATCTACCCTTGTTGTTCCATAGAGAATAAAACTATTCTTGTGTAGTAAGATATGGAAGAACAAGAATGCATAAATGCAACATGCAGGAAGTGATGCTAAATGGAGCTCAGTGCCAGGTAGAGTGGGGGTGCAAGGATGGCAGTGGCAAGCTCCATCAGGGGACGTTAGATTTAGAGGAACCTCACCAGGTAAAGGAGAAGAGCAGGACAGGAATACAGAACAGGGAGCACAAAGGCTTAGACTCTGAACATCATGGCTCATTGTGGCACTCACCTGCAATTAAGGGTGATGGAAGAAATAGCACATAGATGGGGAAATACTGAGAGGTGAAATCAGAAAAGCAGACAAGAGCCTCTATTCTAGGACTGCATCTTGTGGGATGTTGAAGGAGATTGAGAGGAAGCAGAGACCAGAGGGTAGGCTGTGCTCAGGACCTTAAGGGAGAGAGCCCTTCAGTATGCCTTTGAAACGCCACACATATCCAGACACATTCTAAGCAATGCATTCTACAGAGTTAATAACTGATTGAAACAACAAGACCGAGAAGGGTAACACTCCATTTTAAGATGCTTTAAAAACGTAAACTACCAGTTTTTAGAACTATAGGGTTATCAAAGATACACAAATTACAACTACCGTCCTCCAAGACTTTTTACATTGATATGGAAAAAACATATAGTGTATGACAATAGATAATATAGCACAGATAAAAGTAAACAATATGAGATAGCACTCAGAAGAGAAATCTTATTAAGGAATACTCTGTCCTGTATAAACATTTGGAATTTAAATACAGTAACTCAGCACTTACTGGACCAGATAGAGTGAGCAATTCTGAGCTGATTGCAATTTTTTAATTCATCCTTGGAAACTGTTATGTGAGGTCAGGAAAATAATATCTTCCTTCAATACATAAAACTTTCACAAATATTCTTATGAATTAATAAAACAAAATGAGAGTTTTCCATTATACTACATTTACATTTATATATTATCAGCACTTCTTGGCTATTTAAATAAATATAAGATTACCTAAAGAAAGTAAATGGTAAATCATTTGGAATTCATTTATGAAAGTCTCCATATTGCATACAAACATATTCCACATTTGGAACAAAATATAATTCAATGTTCAACATTAAGGTTATCAACACAGGAGTAATAGAAAAATTTAAAGTAGAGAAAACCAAAATAACCTAACTTTTACATTTTCAATTTTGACATGTAATTTTTCAAAACTTACATTCCTTCAAAATAGCTATTTATATTCTATTTCCTTCCTAAATTTAACTATGCTTTTCCCATTTAAGACTCAGGAGACTGACCTATAAAACAAAAAGAAATCCCATGGTATAAGAGTATGGGAATGATAGAGAGTCATGATGCACTACGGTATTACTCAAGCTGAAAATAGATTGGTTTTCTTTGAGAATAGACCCCTTTGTAAAGGATATTATGTGCCAGGTTCTGCTTGCTCTCTTTCTTTGCATTTCCCCCAGCTCACAAGAGCTGAACCAGTCTCATCCACTGCAGAAAAGAAGACTTATGTCTAATGCTCTCCAACCTATATCATATTTATTAAGCTCAGTTTATGTGTTGGTCACTCTAAATGGCAACACTTTTGTATTCCAGAAACTAGGATCCTCTTATATACTTTGACATTGGGACCCTGTCATACTCTTAATACTTGGTCTCTGAAGAATGAATCTTGCCTCTCCATACCCATGCCTGAAATCCTGCTGGCAGAGATAAATATTCCACATGCAAACATCTTGATCACAGCTTGCCATCTGTTCTGGGACTCCCCACCATTGAACTTGGACATCTCTACAGACACTCAGATTAATCCTTGGAGCTCTAATATCAACTGCTATTCTGCACTACCTCTCAGTGCTTGGTGACATTGCTTAGTTTCACCAGAGCTCTGTGATCTTGGGGGAGGAAATAACAGTGACATTTCAGAAATTCTTCCACTACTTGAGTTCCCAGAAAGACACGCATTTCCTCACATAACAGGTAAGATTCATGGATGCTCTCACTTTGCTATGGCAAGGCTAGAAACTGATATAAATCCCCATTCTTGGTCTCATCAATCAGGAAAAGAAAAAAAAATTGCTAACCAAACACTGGTAAAGAGTCTTTTTTCCTTCTGTTAAGCCCCTGAACTTTGACCCACTGTGAAGTATAAGATGACTTGGGAAAAAAACACTCCCTGTCTACTATCTGATCACACTACCCACCTACCCACTATCTCTTATCCCATTTCCCCAAGCCTGTTCTCTTCTAGTGTTATTACCTTCTCCCTATTTCAACAGTTCCTTTACTTGCTCTTGTAATAAGCCATCCTTTCTAGTGAAGTCTTTCCTTAAGTTTCAATTTTTTTTTTATTATTTGACATCACAGAACTTTCTGCCAGCATGCCTGAAGTGGCATGACTTGTTCCTCCAGCCTACAACAGTTTTTATACCCCCATCTCTGACAACTGTGCATATTTCCTCAAAGTCTTTCACAACTACACCCAGAGACCCTTCCCTAGGGGCCAGAGCAGTGGCTTGAGAGTTACAGCCCTTGCCTGGCATGCACAAGGACTCAGGTTCAAAACCCAGCACCATGTCCTTAAGGTTTTAAGTATTATGTTAGTTTCTTATAAATTCATTCAACTCACAATTTTCTTTTATTAGTCAAAAACTTTGTAAGATTCCAAGATGGCGACAGCAGTGGCAGTTGCCCAGCAGTGCTGAAAGAGAAATCTCTCCATGCATGTGGGACACCAACTGTAAGAAAAGTGCTATACTGTGTGGTATGTGATTTTCTCCCCTAAATCATTAACATCAGAGGAAAGAAGCTTATTAACAAGGAGCCTGAGCAGTAAGCAAGTTGATAGTTTTGTGCCGCAGTTCAGTCCAATTCAGCCCAATTCCTTGGAACAATAAGAGTCGCATACAGCTGCACCAGGATCCACAAGACTCCCAGCAGCTCCTGGGTCCCTAGCTGAAGAGGGACAGGAGTTTGGGTAGGCAGATGCTAATCTGCCCAACAGTGTAACTCAGGTAGCCCTGAAGTCTGCTCTCACAGGAAGCAGGTAAGGTCATTGTTTGCAACCCCACTACAGGAGAAATATACTGTGAGGCCTCCTGGAAATCTCACTGTCAGCTGAGATTACCAATTCTCATTCCCTCCAACAAACTCAACTGGGAAGTGTCACCATCTAGAAGTCAACTATGAATAAATTCCCCCATAGTATGTGGTGACTTCCCTCGGCTGTAATAATTCAGAACCTTCCCAGCCTTTTTTTCCCTTTTTTCTATTGTTATTACTGAAATTGGTGTTCCTAGATGTATGTATTTTTGTTAGTGTGCCTAGATAGTTGGCTTTTTCTGTCACTGTGACTTCTTTTGTTTGACTGCTGTATTCATATCACTGGGCTCCAACTTGGGAAAGACTTCATTGAGTACACTAGTTCTCAGTCTCCTTGGGTCAAAGAGACCCCCACTCAATACTACCCTCTTCTTCTCTTTACTCTGTCAATTTCTGAACTGTATTCTTTCCTCTCTCATCCTCCCTCAAAGTCTTTACCCCACTTCCATCCCATTTCTATCTTTCCCTTATTCTTAATAGAATAGCCTATGTCCCTCTACTATCTTCTAGCTCTATATTCTAAGTCACAAGTCCCGCACTATCTTCCTACCTCATTCCCTCTGCTCTTTAGATTTTTTTTTCCTCACCTAGAGAGGCCATGCTAAACTGAAGAGAACATCATACTTGAAAATGGGTGCTTGCTTCCTAAGCTAAATATAGTGAGAGCACTCATGGAAGAAAACTGCTAATCCAATTGCTCCTATAAATACCAATCATCACTGAAACAGCTCAAGTTGCCATTGCCTGGTGTATGCATTGTCTGCACTTACTTACTTCTACCCCCTATCCCTTGAGGTATTGGAAAACCTAAAGGTTCACAATACTTCACTGATTAGGGTGGCAGCCATTGAACTGTGCTATCCAAATTGTACCCCAGCCCAGTAAAGCAAAGAGCTAAGAAGCTCCAATTCCATCAGCAAAGCCTCCCAGAGAATTATTCACTGTAGGACCTCAAGACAAACTCCCTGTGACTGAAAATGAGGAAAAGGGGAAGTAAATCCCCACCTCGACCTCACTGCTCCCCAACCAAGGAGTCCATGGCCAGGGTCCTAGATGAATACCTAGGAAAATGTAACAACATGATTAGTAATTCAAAGAATTGAAAAAAGATTTAACAGATAAGAGCAATTTCAGGAGAGGACAGATTCCATCTATAAAGAGATAGCTTGCAAATAGATGTAGCAAAGCTCTCAGAATTGAAAAATACTGCAAACCAAATCAAAAGCTCATTGGAAGATACTAATACCAGAGTAAACTCAATAGAAAATAGAACCTCAGCTCTCGAAGAATGATCATCATATAATGAAGACAGGCTGAGTAATAGCTAGTTCATACAACAGCTGGACATACAACAAAAGAAACTTATTGTACATGATCAGAACTTCCAAGTACTATTTGATGAGATGAGAGTAATTGGGATTAAAGAAAACACTGAACAATAAACAAGGGGCATTAAGAACCTTCTAAGTGAAATTGCCAAGGAGAATTTTCCCCATATCAGAATTGACCCAGAATACCAATTCAAGATGCCTATAGAACACAAAACAGACCTAATCATATGAGAAATTCACCAAGACATATCATCTATAAAAGGAATAACAAAGAAATCAAGGAGAGAATCCTAAAAGCATCTAGGGAAAAAGAACCAAATCACATTCAAAGGCAGATCAGTTTGGATTACTATGGATTTCTCACATCAGACAATAAAGGCAAGGAGAACATGGAATGATATTTTTTCAAACTTTGAAATAAAACAATTTTTAGCCAAAGGTAATACATCCTGCAAAACTTAGCTTTAAATGTAATGGGGAAATTAAATAATTCAATGATAAATTCAAGCTAGCAAGATGTATGAACACAAAGCCTACACTACAGAATATTCTCAAGGACATACCTCATTCAGAGAAATATGCTACCAACTCCCAAAATCCTTAAACAAGAGAAAGTCAATAACCATAATACACACCAAAGGAAATCCAAGATGGGGCAAATCACAGCAATAGTCACAATGTCTGGGACCCAGATTCCCATATCTATTCTTATTTTGAATGTGAATGAACTCAATGCCCCAATCAAAGGAGACACATTGGCTTACTGGATCAAAAAATAAATTTCAACAATATGTTGCCTACAGGAGACACACCTCACAATCAAACATAGACAACCTGAAGGTGAAAGGTTGGCAACATGTCTTCCAGGCTTGTGGCCAGAAAAAGTAAGCTAGTATTGTGATCCTAATATCTGCTAAACTTAATTTTTACCAAAAACTAGTCAGAAAGAACAAAGGAGGACACTATATCATAGTTAAAGAAATAATTCATCAGGAAGACATAATGATAGTTAATATTTATGCCCCCCCCCATACAACCCTCCCAAATATATGGAAAAAATACTCAAGGACATAAAGCCCCTCATCAATCTCAACACAATAATACTGGGTGACTTCAATACACCATTAACAATAGAAAGATCATCAAAGCAAAAAATCAACAAAGAGGTCTCTAAACTAAACAACTATTAATCAACTGGACTTAACAGAATTTTGCAGAATATTCCATCCTAAATTGAATGAGTTCACCTTCTTTACAGCAGCTCATGGATCCTTCTCCAAAATAGACCATATTCTAGTTCACAGAGCTAACTGTAACAAATACAAAAAAGTTCATACAGTCCCATGTATCCTGTAAGACCACAATGCTATGATCTTAACAATTAATAAGAAGAGAAACAATAGGAACTACTAAAATACTTGGAAATTAAACAACGCCCTCTTCAATGAAGAACAGATAAAAAGGTAATGAGAACAGAAATCAAGAAATTCTTGGAAACAAATGAGCATTATGAAACAACATATTGAAATCTCTGGAATAATATGAAAGCATTCTTAAGAGGTAAATTCATAGCACTGAGTGCCTTCATTGAAAAATCAAGAAAGAGCCCAAATAGTCTTATGCTCCAACTCAAATCCCTACAAAAAGAGAAACAATCCAATCTTAAACTTAATAGAAGACACAAAATAACTAAAATCAGCTGAAATCAACGAAGTTGAGAAAAAATAAAAATAACAAAACAGAGCTTGTTCTTTTAAAAATTAAATAAGATTGAGAGACCCCTTGCCCACCTTACCAACAGGAAAAACGAAGTGAAATAAATCAACACAATCAAAGATGAAAACAGAAATGTCACTACTGACTCAACCAAAATCCAGAAGATTATCAGAACTTATTTTGAAAAATTATACTCTGCCAAGTTTGATAATCTGGAAGAAATAGACAAGTATCTGGCCACATACAACACTGCCAAATTAACACTGGAGGATATTGAAAATCTAAACCAACTAATCTCAGGTAGGGAAATAGAGTCAGGAATCAAAGGCCTTCCAAAAAAAGAGAAGTCCAGGACCCGATGGATTCATGGCAGAATTCTACCAGACTTTTACAAAAGAATTAACATTGATCCTTTACAAGCTTTTCCACTAAATCGAAAGGGTTGGAACCCTCCCATATACTTTTTATGAAGCAAATATAACCCTGATACCAAAACCCAACAAAGACACTTCAAGTAAAGAAAACTACAGACCAATTTCTTTGATGAACATAGACACTAGAATCCTTAAAATAATCCTAGCTATCCGGATCCAAAAATACATTAGAAATATAATACATTATGATCAAGTGGGGTTCATTCCAGGAAAACTGATAGTTCAACGTACCCAAATCAATAAATGTAATTCACCATTTAAATATAATTAAAAATAAAAATCATATAATCATCTCAATTTATGCAGAAAAGGCCTTTGATAAAATCCAGCATCCACTTATGCTCAAATTCTGGAAAAAATAGGTATCAAAGGAAGATACTTTAATTCTGTAGAAGGCATTTATGACAGACCCATTACCAACATTATGCTTAATGGAGAAAGACTGAAAGCATTTCCGCTGAATTCTGGAACAAGAGAAAGATGTCCACTTTCACCACTCTTAATGTAGTCCTTGAAACCCTAGCCAGAGCTACCAGACAAGAGAAGGAAACAAAAGGAATTCAAACAGGAAAAAAGGAAGTCAAGATGTCTCTACTTGCTGATAACATAATCTTATACCTAGAAGATCCAATAAGCTCAACTAGAAAGAAGACTTCTAGAGCATATAAACAATTTCAGCAAAGTGGGTGGTTATAAGTTCAACACTTATAAGTCATTAGTTTTCCTATACTCCAGCAACAAGTCCACTGAAGAAGAAATCAGGAAGTCTGTCCCATTCACAATTTCCTCAAAAAGAATAAAATACTTGGACATGAATTGAACAAAAGATATTAAGGATCTCTACAATGAAAACTATCAAACATTAAAAAAAGAAATTGCAGAAGACCTGAATAGATGGAAAAACATTCCGTGTTCTTGGTTAGGCAGAATCAATATAATCAAAATGGCCATTTTACTGAAAGCCCTACACAGATTCAATGCAATCCCCATTAAGATACCAATGACATTCTTTGTGGATACAGAAAAAGCAATTCTCAAATTCGTAAGGAATAACAAAATCCAGAATAGCCAAAACATTACTAAGCAGGAAAGAGGAATCAGGAAGTGTCACAATTCCCTCCTTAAAATTATACTATAGGGCTATAACAACAAAAACCTCATGGTATTGGTATCAAAATAGAATTGAAGACCACTGGAACAGAAGATACTGAGATGAACCTCCAAATCTTTAACCATCTGATATTTGATAAAAGGGGCAAAAGCACAGTGTGGAATAGGGCAGTCTGTTCAACAAATGGTGTTGGACTTACTGGACAGCCATATACAGACAACTGAAATTATATCCTTACCTCTCTCCCTACACAAAAACCAAATCAAAATGGTTCAAGGATCTGGAAATTAAACCTGCAACTTTATAATTGCTTAAAGAAAAAGTAGGATCAAAACTGCTTGACATAGGATTCAGCATTGCCTTCCTTAACCAGACTCCCCTAGCCCATGCATTAAAGCCAAGAATAAATGAATGGATGCAATTAAACTAAAAAGCTTCTGCACAGCTTAAAAATTAGGAGTGTTAAGAGAGAACCTACAGAATGGGAGAAAATCTTTGCCTGCTACACCTCGGACAGAGAGCTACTATCCAGAATATACAAAGAACTCAAAAAACTAAACATCAAAACCACAAATAATCCAATCAATAAATGGCCTAGGGAGCTAAAAAGAAACTTCTCAATGGATAAAGTCCAAAAAGCCCATAAACATATGAGAAAATGCTCTACATCATTAGCCATCAGAGAAATACAAATCAAAACTTCAATGATATTTCTCCTCACTCCTGTCAGAGTGGCAAAAATGAAGAAAATGAATAATGCCAGAGGGGCTATGGGAAGAGAGAAACACTGTCACATTGTTGGTGGGACTGCAAACTGGTACAGCCACTCTGGATAGCAGTGTGGAGACTCCGCAAAAAAAAAACGGGCCTGGAACCACTTTATGACCCAGCTATCCCACTTCTAAGTATATTCCCAAAAGAGCTAGATTCAGCATATTGCAGAGATATAACTTCATCAATGTTTTTAGCAGCTCAACTTACTATAGTTAGACTATGGAACCAATCCGGATGCCTCTCACTCGACGAGTGGATTCAAAAACTTTGGTACATATATACAATGGAATACTACTCGGCCATTAGAGAAAACGGTATTATGGCTTTTGCAGCCAAATGAATGGAGATGGAAAGAATTATGCTAAGTGAAGTATCCCAAATCTCAGAGTCTCAAGGGCCGAATGGTTTCTCATCTGTGGAAGCTAGAATACAACCAGAAACAGACTGATAGTTGGCTAAGGTAATAATTACCTCAACATAGGTTAATTTCTTATACAAGCAAGGGGAACCCTGCCTAGGACGCTGGGGGATGAAGGAAAGGTGGCAGGGAGGGGATAAGAGGAATACCAAATGGGAACCTTCGACTTCTACAAGAAGCCCAACTAACATAGGGTTAAGGAAGGGGAATAACGGGATCAGGGTAACCCAAAGAGGGGAGACCATGGATTGGCATTAGCCTTGGCTTGCTCTGGCATTATGCATTTTTCATGATTGTATGTCAATGATTCCCTCCTAAATGTAATACTACCTTGATGAACAATTAAAAAAATCTTAGGAAGTGAAAACCACATTTCTTTGTTTTTTGGTTTCTTTTATTTTGCTGATTGTCTTCCAATATGCCTGAATCTCAACTTAATTTCCTTCATTTCACAAATTCCAAATAGATGGCTTAAGAATTTTAAAGACTTTATGAGAAATCCCTAAGCAAGGAGAAAAATGACATAAGAATGTGATTTTTATTCCTTGAGAAAAGTGCTTGATCACCAGCCAGGCTAAGGGACAGCATTATTTAAATTTAAGTTTGTAAAAGTTTAGTTTAGTTCAGGTAAATTCAGAGATGCATTAAAAAAATAAAGTTCTTAAGTTCCTTGTAAAAAGACATGTTTAATTCTTTGCAGGAAATTTCTGTACTTCAAATGGCTTAGAAACCCACCTAAAGAGCGCCCAGCACCCTTTACTACACATTCTCTGAGGGGCCTTGCTTTATGTGGGGGTTTATATCTCCATCTACATATGCGTATGTTTAGCAATCTCAGTATTTTTAAAATGACATTGCTGATGCATTCTATATGACTAGGCTAAAAGACATGAGTAGTTTTTCCAGTTACAATAAGGCATCCTTAGGATGACGTTCATGCTGTCTGAAATGATATTTGAGACCCTTCTGAAAGGTCCTGGCAATTTCTGACACAATGTTAGTTCTACCTCTACCCTCTGTTCTCCTGCTTCTAAAAGTTCCTGGCAGGCTGACAATACTGAGCAATATGGTGGTGAAGTGTTATGCACTCTTCCACCATCAAAAAAGCTCCACTTTAGGGGAAGCCACTTGACGGGAGCAATCTGTAGCCTCAGCACTTTGTACAATGCCATACATCCCCAGAGTGCTCCCATTCCAACAAGGGATAAGACAGAACTGAAAATCCACACAAGTGGGAAAGATTAATAAACAATTATCAGGAGAGTTTCGTCAAACACAAAAAGGAAATGTCCTATATTAATATCAAATAAATACTACAGGAAGCTAAACTGGATGAAGATAGATTTCAGAAATGTTCCTCATCTTACCAGTTGACATTCCTTTTTTAAAAGAATTTTTTCACTTCAGGTAAATTATCACTAATTAATTTACTTCAGTTTCTCTCAACGTCTGTTACTTCATGAATAAATGATCATATGTGGTTATATCAACTGTGATGAAAATGTTTTCCATCACCATCAGATACTGTAAATAATTATAAACACTACAGCAGTGATTATATGCCAAAGTTATTCATATTTCCTAAGATCACATTTCTTGTTTTTTGAATATTCATCAACTGGGTGTACAGAAGAGATCTGAAGGACAAAATCGTTACTAAATCCATCAAGTTGAAGATACCAATTTGTTACTAAATATTCCTCATACCTTATTTCACAATCATTTATTGAGTACTTACTCTGTGCCTATCATTCTGTTTAACATAGGGCTTTAAAAATTAATGAATTGAGAAGCTTAAACTTTCACAACAATTAACAATTCTTAAAATGAGATCTGTAGGCAAGTTTAAGAAATGTTAATATTTATATCCAAATGTTCAAAAATTGGTTAATAATTGTGATGCATTGTTATTATCTAACAACTTTAATATTCCTTGGGGAATCCCAAGTGTATCTTATGTGTACAACCAGATAACATTTTACTCATATATACAATTAATTATATTCTTTGTGCTGTGCATTCACATTTTTGCCCAAGAAAGTCCTGATTACAGGTATATTAACATTGCATTCTCAAAATTTTATTAAATAACCGATTCAACTCTAGACACTATCTTTAAAATGTTTCCACCGCTGAAGAGTTTCTTCCCTGTTAAAGCTGAACTGCTCAGTCCTCTAATTGGAAACAGCTCCATTCATCATATATATCAACCAAAGGCCAAACTCTGGCTTATCCCACAAAGCCAGCCATGACGCTGACCGTGAACGGCTAGAAACACCTTGGGAAGAGTGAATATGGTTTGGAGTGGGGTGAAAGATGTGGCTTTGCCTGAAAGATCTGCTAGCTTTTAATACTTTCCAGTTTTAATCTTTCCTACTTGATAAGACATTAATACCATTTTATGAAATGAATGCCTTAATGTTAATTACTAAGCAAGTCTTTTATTTGTAATAGAGCTAAGCAATTTAACACCTTCCAGTGACTTTTTAGAATATATAACCATAACTCTTTCAGAGCATTGGTGGAAGTACATAAAAGCCCTGGAGATTGTTCATTTTGCTTACATGAAGCTGTTAGCTCAGTTAATTATAAGTCATTGTCTTGCTATTATTTTTTATATAATTGCTTTCAACATCACCATTTATTTAGCAAGAACCATGCACACTTGGGTGCAGTTAAAGAAAGACTTGACAGTAAATGCAAAGGGGTACCATCACCTTTATCTGGCCTGTAGATACTATGTATGTAATGTCTGCCTGCCTGAGTCCACTGTTCATTGTTCAGACTGTATCATCATCCAAATTTTCTCTTCCTCCAAGTCTCCCTGCTGTGACAATCCACATGTTATGGTTTGAATGACTTCCAAAATTCATGTTCAAATTTAATTCCCATTGTGAAGTCATAATAGGTAGAGCGAGTTGGAACTTTTAAGAGATAATGAAGACATGAAAGCTCTGTCCTTGTGACTGGATTAATTCATTCAACAGATTAGTGGGTTGTCTTGAATAGGGTGGTCTTATACAAAAACATTTTGGCTGTTACTTTTGTGTATTGCTCTTGTCATGTGATGATACCCTGTGCCATCTAAGGACTCTACAGAATTCCCAGCAGCTAGAATGTCTTCCCTAGGTGCACCCTCAATCTTGGATGCTGCCTGCTGCACCTCTAGAACAGAGAGATGAATAAACTTTCATTCTTTCATAAAGAATGAAAGTTTGATTATAGCATCAGAGAACAGACCAAGACATCACTTCATATGCCATGTAGAGAGAGAAACAATAAGTACAAATGGATGGATATGGATAGCTGAATGGACAAAATTCAGATAAAGGGTTTATATAGAGCAAAACTGATTTTATTTGTAACAATCAAGTTATGGGCATCATGTGGATTTTTGACTAATAGTTTACCTACCACAGTCCTCTGACAGTGACTTTGTTCACAGATGTTATAAAAATGTTAAGTGGTGCTATTTAGTGAATTATAAATGCAATTATTAAATAAAGGATTTTAAAAGCCAGTTGCTAAACTATTAACTTGAAATCAGTCATGTTGGGAATTTATTTACACTATGGAAATCAGCCAATTCTACAAATCAGTATTTGCGTGCGTGTGTATGGTTTTTAGTTTGGCTTTGTGTTTCCATGAAACTGGTTTACCATGTTATTGTTCAGCCCTTTATAAAGTTCTGATACAAAAATAAGTTCCCAACATTGCTAACATTATCACCTGTTCATGTGTTATTTACATTTCCTACCCAAACCCTTTTAGTACATGTGATTTTGTTGATTTTTCTTAGGGTTATAAATTAAGCATATTAGCTATTTTGTAAATTTGTACTTGTTTTAAGAAGTCCAAAAATGATTCTGTTCAAATTTCTATGAGTCTGGTAAATGAGGAAGTCCTTCCTATGTATACATGTCATAGTTTTCCAGTCCTCCATCCAATCCCTTCTCAGGCTTGGTCTTTTTAGGCCATTTATTTTAAGTTCTACTTAAATTGTGGCTCTTCCTCTCAGCTGTTTTTAAGCACTCCTTTCTGGAAATTTTCCACATTAGCCTTTTCTAAATACTGTAGTCTGATCTGTCTTCAGTATCTGACTTGGAGGGAAAAAATATCCTATCACATAGTCACAACAGAATGAGGTCTGTTAATCTTTTGTCCTTATGTATGAATAATGCCTAAAATTTCAGTAACAATGACCACAGCTAAACACAATATAGGACTTCACAACAAACACCGGAACAAATAAAAGAAATTAGAGGCTCATGTTTATATTAGCTGTGAACTGGAAAGGAATCTAGTTAGATTCTTAATTTCACACCTGTGGGCAAAAAAAAAAAAAGCATTAATTTCAAAGTATGGAAACCACTTAATGTTTCTTTTCTAATTTTCAGGGAAGATCTACTTTGTTTAATAATCCTAGTATTAGACATATTTTAATTTTATGTTTTTTAATATTGTCAGTAAAAAATCATTCCAGAAAAAATATTAGATTTGTCAGCCTTATCTTTTAAGTATGTGCTTATTAACATCTATAATATACTTGATTAAGCCAGATGACTGAGGCCAATTAATTCTCCATTTTGCCTTTGTATGGCAATTTCATAAATATTTAAGCATCCTTTTTTAATCAAACTTTATTATTTAGGTTTATACTGCCTTTCCCTTTATTTTTAAAAAATAAAAGAAATAATGACTCTGGAATCAGTTCAGAAGCTCCACTTCTGTGGGTGATGTCATCTCCAACACACCTGTGCTGAAGGCAGCTGAGCAATAGGAATATTGATTTTTATTTTTTTACTTCTAATAATTTGATTTTAAATCAAATTATTGTAGGGAATTGCTGAATTACGGGAACACATTCTGAGAAATATGTCAATTTGCAGTTTCATCTTTTGCCAACCTCAACATCTTTAAGTGTACTTACACACGGGTTCACCACTACTACATGACATAATCCGATTGGACTACCGTGGCACTGTGGTCCATCATTCACTAAAAAGTTAGTATGTGTGACTGTGGACAATCAAGAAACAGAACTTAATTTAAGCCAGTACCCTAAAGGCATGTTCATGACCATCATGACCCCCAGGCAAAAGGTAAAAATGGTTTCTGTACTACACTGAAAGTTAGATTTGCTTTACCTCTTGAACTAAAAATCCTTTCAACTGTAGGACGTGACTTCAAGCAAAGAAACACAATGACCACAAGCTAGGAATGACAAACTCTAGATACAGCCTGCTCTCAATACATAAATGTGGAAGGTTGAAGTCCACACAGCTAACACAATATGAATATCACAAAAAAGTCCAATTTGGTGTCTTGCATTACCTTCTGACATGTTTTTGAAAAAACATTATAGATAATATTCCAAAAAGGATATAATGAACAAACAAATTTGGAAAACTCTGCACAATATAAAACAGATATCTCCGAAGTTTTAATATACAAATATGTCTTTTGAATCTCTAAGGGGTCATATTATACAGTATTTCTAAAACACATTTGCATATCAAACAATTTTCCCTGAACATCTGCTTAGTTTTTACAGACAATAGTTTTTCAAGGAATGTTGTTTAGAAAGATGTTTATTCTAAGTTTGCAACCAGTTCACTAGTACTTTTGCTCTTTAATTGCTAAGCTAGAGTGATTTGAGTTCACTTAGGCATCCTAAGATATGAAATGCTGTCTTACATGTGGTTCTCCACAACTTTCAAGCTAAGAAAAAAAAAATTATGTACAAGTTTATTTTTTGATACTTTCCAAATTGTGGATGTGTTAGGGTTCTGAGCATTCAACATATCATTTATTTTCTGCACTATTAAATGGATCAATGCATTTCTCTAAAGGCACATATTCCATTTCTAACAATATTTTCCACCTAAAATATTGTTGAAAACTTTCAGATAAGTCAGAAAAAGTAGAGTTGCTTAAATTGGATCATTTTCACTGATTTTTTATTTTCACCTTTCATTTGAAAAGAGCTATGTAGTTACATTAAATAAAAAATGATATTCCATAATTCTTCCATTCATATTTTCCCAGTACATGAAGGAAACAAAGTCACCTTGTCAAAAAGATTCAGCATCTTATTAAAATGTGTAAAAAAACAGTATGCACAGATTTTCTAAGTATTTACCAACTCTAATAGTGGAGTTGCTGGTTGAATAAGAAATGCACTTTCATCTTCTTACTGTAGTGGTGGACTTCCACAAATTTTGGAGTCTCTTACAAACTGTGACTTTGCATTTTGATTAGAGTGAGTGAGCAGTTCAAGTAATGTTTAGGTTGTTTATTCTATCCTGCTCAGGATCATTATGTGAGGCCTGTGATTACTTAAACATTCTTCACATCAACTCCTAACCCAACAATGAGTTTTTGTATGATTCATGCTTTCAGTCCTTTGAAAAAGCATCTCAGTGATTGGGGAGCTCCATTTGCCCTCCTCTGGATAGCAGATGTCATTTCAACACACACGTGAGAAGCATTTACTCAACAATGTCACTTCTGATCAGGGGATGGATGGGATGGAGGGGCTGTTTAGAGAAGGACACCAGGGTAGAAATGTTTTAAACCATGTATCTCAGGAGGGAGAACCAAAGAGATGACTTGCTGAAATGGAGGAAGTATAGAGGATAGAGTTCAAAATTAAAAATCAAATCTTCATCATGAAATAAGAAAGTACCAATTAGACAAATGGAAAAGCTTTGTATTAATTCCACTAACTGAAGCACACTGACACTAAATGCTGAGTTTAAACATGACCTAGATTAAGCATTTTCCTCTGTATGTACTTCCATAAATTTTGTTTCCCTCCCTGACAAATATGGGTAATGAATATCCATATAAACAGGCCAGAACATGATGCCTTTGCTGAGGGCTTGGCTGTTCTCCAGTTCCTGCTGCTAAATATTATCAGACAGGAAGCATCAAAAGTATATTCCTGGGCTGCAGCAGTGGCTCAGCGGTTACGGTGCTTGCCTTCCATGCGCAAGTACGTGGGTTCAAACCCCAGCACCATGTACACAATGAAGTGTGTGAGCAATGAAAGTCCATGAGAAACTAAATTCTTTCTCTCTCTCGCTGTTGTTTTTTTTTTTTTTTTGAAGTACATTCCTTTAGTAATATCAGTAATGAACTTCCTTGAATGAAGTTCATATCCTCAGTGTTTCCAAAATCATCTGAAGGGGCTTAAGGACCCAACATTTACCAACTGAGGGAGAGGGAAGGGTTTGTCAAAGAACTGTTGAAGCCATGTTTCTGCATTAAGCAGAGTCTCTGAATTGTCCACTATTGAACAACAAATACATTTAAGTGTTCTAGAAATGTTATTCTTCATACACTTTATAAATCAATTGCAGATGTTTGAAGTATCAATCACTACTCCCATCAAAGTTACTTTTTCATTTGCTTTGCATCTTGCCATGTTGTTCTGTGCTGGAGATTGAACCCAGGACCTCGCACACACTAAGCAAGCCCTCTACCACTAAGTTAAACGCCAAACCAGCTTTTTAAAACTTCAAATTTATTTTGTGTGTCTGAGGTTTAGAACATGTTATGGAATATATATTATATATGATAAAAGGATAACCACAGTGAAGTGAACTGATGTGTCATCCCACAGTTACTTTTCAGTGACAAACTAAAAGCAATTTAATAAAAAAAACCAAGTACCATACATTTTTTAAATTATAGTCCTCATGTTGTACACTAAATGTGTAGACCTGTTTAGCCTACACGTCTGCTACTTGCATCCACTGACCTACATTTTCCCATTTCTTCCCCTTTCCCCTAATCATAGTTGCATTACTACTTCATTTTTATTATTGAAGATTGCTTAGAACTAACTAGTCACTATAGGTCCCCAATGGCATGCCAATTTTAGTAGTCACTGTCAAAGTCATTACTACTCTATGTGAAATCTATAGCAGCACAGGATAGGTTATAAAATATCTGTACCTCTATTCTGTGCATTAAACTTGGGTAGGTAGGCACTGACTGCAGAGTGAATTAAGAGCTTGTAAATAAGATAATGATCTAAAGCCCTTTAAAAAAAAAAATCACACTTGGCCTTGAATGCTGTGCCATCTTGGATACATTTAACCCTCAGAGAGATTCAGTATTCTTGTTTCTAAGAATGTTTTTGTCCCAACTCTGAGAATTGAAATGACATAGACTAAGTTTAGACTGTACTATTAACTAATGTTAGCTTCCAATTAACATTAATAGTACCAACAAAAACCAAAATCATCCAAACTGTTCACCTTTCATGTATCCCTCTTCACCTTCAGTAATTCTATAATTGTTTACCTTTTTATATGAATAATCACAATTTCCTGCATCTATAGTGCTGACTTCTGTAGATCAAGAGAGCTTGCTCTTATTGCTGTTTATCAAGACAATTCACTGTTCCTGCTCTGTCCATCCTGATTTCAAAATCCATTAATTTCTACTTTCTCAACCTCCAAAGAATTGAAACTAAGTGTAAAATGGAAATGAATACATCTTTGCAAGTGACAAGGTGTATACACCTGCAAAAATGACCACCATGTAATTAATGAGTAACATGATATGACATGCATTTAATGAGCAATGAGGAAGCTGTGATGGCTTGCACTTGGAGGACTAAAATTAACTCTGGCTATATCTGAAGTTTCTGTTCCCATGTTGTTTTGGCTTTACATTTTTAATTTTTTACCTTGTTGTACAATTATGTCTGAAGTATATTCTTCATGTATTTTATGTGAGAAGAATTAGTTACCAATTAACTAATTTGATAATCAATGTAGTTGAGTACTTTTCCCTGCCACCCATGCAATATCAAAGACAGGGAAAAAGGGTCATGTATTGGAATCCAGTTTGCTTGGACTTCACGGCTCATGTGCTTCCTAATAAGGATTATTGCTTACACACCAATTTTACATTCTGAAGAGTCACACTGACTTGGATTTAAGTTCTTAGAGCCTTGGCCATATCCTGTGTTCCTCCTAGAGTTGGGCAAATAGAATACTAGTAGCTAAAAATGCATCTGAAAAAAGAAGTCCACCGGGGCTGAAGTGGTGGCTCAGAGGTTATGGTGCTTTCCTGGCATGCATGAGTACAGGAGTTCAAACCCTAGCACCCACGTACACAACTAAGTGTCACAGCAATGAAAACCCTGTGAAAAACTAAAAAAAAAAAATTTTTTTTTTTTTAAAGAGAAGGACAGTGAAAAAGAAACAAGTCCACATCAGTGGCTGGTGGCCACATCATATGGTTGCAGATCAGGTAGCTATTTAGAAAAAAATTGTGCTCTTTGTGATGACATACAAGACATCATTTGGGTGCCTGAATGCTTGTCTCAGGAAGTTTCTTAAAAAGAGGTGCCCAAGGCGGCTTTGGTCCAAGTGAGAGCCTCAGGAAAAGAGTTGTCAGATACAGATGAGGAGTAGTATGTAGCCGATGACAGTCCCAGGGGCACTGACTACATCCAGCAAGTTCAGGTAGAGGTTTAACCAATGGTGTTTTTCAGTGGCTCAGACAGACTCCCTCAGGAGCTTGAGTGAGGCTCAGATATCTGCCAGAGGCGGGGGAGAAGAGAACTCTTCTCTAAAGTTGGGTTAGAGCATCACACCAGAACAAACACAATTATTATGAAGGTGACATATTTGACAAAATAACCATAGAACTTTTAAGCAAGAGAGCTGATGGGCTGAAGGGACTAAGATTTTAGTCAGGGGTAGGGACAGAATTTAACCCAGAGTATGTTTAGCTAGGCATGCAAGCAGGAAGAATGCTGCATCTGATTGCACTCTGAGGAGTTTGATGCTTTCAACATAAAGCTTGAAGAATATTTGGGGAATTATATATTGATTATTTTTAATAAGAATTCTGATATATTTTTATATTTCATATAGGATGGAGGCTCACAAATCAAAAGCACCTAAAGTCTAAAGAACATTCTTTTAAAAATCAGTTATGTGAAGCTAATGTAGCAGATTGTGAGTTGGGGAAACACCCTGCTCCTGTTCTCTCCATGACATACCCCACCCTGAGCAAGACTTGGGGTAAACCATCCCCACCTCCCATCCAGTCTTGTTTATGCAGCAATGGCCACTTCCAACCTTGAGAAATCACCAGGAAGCAAATGATGCATTGTATGATACTTTTCATCTGAAATAAGTTTTACCGTAGACCAAAATATATTATATGGTGGTTTAACCTACTGTTTTTCATAACTACCTATTGTCCTGGAGAATTTCATGATAATTTCTTTTTCTTTCCAAAGTACTGTTGCAGTTGCTAATGAACCAAATGTCACAGCCATGGCTATCTAGCATAATCATACACATATAATGTCAGAATAATTACATGATAGCTACTGCAAAAATCACAAATCATGGATATTAAGAATAAGGAAAAAATTAATGAAATCACATGATACAGCCATATCATAAAGTCTAATTCTCCACTGCAATGAGAGCTCACTTGAAATGGATGTTGTATATTAATTTACCATTCTACTCCCTAAGTCTTGCACACAGTAAGCATAATTATATTCTAGGAATAAAAATATTTCACTATTACTCAGAAGTATAACAATGTCTCTAATGCTCTAATGAGGTAGTACTCTTAGAAAAAGAAATAGAATGCCTTTAGAAAATTACAAAGGGGAATGTTTTCATTTCTACCATTCCGACTTTCTAGTTTTCCAAAGTATGTTGATAATAGCTGAATTGTTGGAAATTAGTTACATGCTATTTTAGTTTTGTTATAAATTGCTCCTTTCTAAAAATCACAACTCATTAAAATGAGTACACAGAAAAACTTCAAATAATTTTTTAAGAGAAAGGGACAGAGAGAAAGAAGCAATTTCATATTTAATTTTTCATGTGACATTGCGTACATGGTGCTGGGGTTTGAACTCATGTACTCGCACTTGCCAAACAAGCACAGTAACCGCTGAGCCACTGCTCCAGACCCTAATAATTTAACCATTGTATCTGAGAATAGGAGAAGTAAGTCACCTTCTTGAAGCTTAGTTTTTCCATCTCTACAATAAAGAGTATTTCCTTATACACTGGTCAATGTATTTATGTATCTTGAGGTCACTATTGCTACCTTGACTTATCGAAATATACATTTCATTTCTGCTTTCTGGATAAGGGGAAACATCAGTTGCCAAAACTTTAAAGTTGGTATAATAAAAGGTAATATATAATCTCAAAACTGAATTCCATAAATGTGGATATCACAGTTTTTGACAGACTCTTACACTTTAAACATTCTTAGGCACTTTTATGTGTTGGATCTTGTAGCTCTTTATTATATACTGCATATTTTCAACAGAACTCTAAAGCTTCTCTCGTTATTTTTATACCTCAGGTTTACACATGATTGTTTCTTACCTTAAAATATGAACTCTCCCTAGTTTAATGAAGATTTGCAATGGAGCATACTTACAAGTGGTCCTACAGTTTGTTTTATGGACATGTTCAACTCAGCAGGTTGACATTCGCCTTTTAAAATACTCAACTTCAGTTAGTGACAGTAATAGCACATGGAGATACATTAATTTTATTTTTTTTACCAAACATTTTCTAGTATACTGTGGAGTATTTTATTAAAGCCCTAATACATTCCATCTGCTGTTTATATCTTCTTCATTCATTGTGTAACTTTACAAAACAAATCAGGTTTGTCTGGCACAGCTAACACTTATATAAGATTTTGGTCCCATAAATTGTTCTCCTTTGAGCTTTAGTATTTACAGATTTCTTTCCTCCTCCCCCTCCCCTTCCTCCTCTTCGGTACTGGAGATTGAACACAAGGGCACAGTGCCACCAAGCTATAGCCCCAGCCCTTTATGTTTTCATTTTGAGACAAGGTCTAGATAACTTGCTGAAGTGAGCTTCAAACATGCAATCCTCCTGCCTCAGCCTCCACAGTTGCTGGGATTATAGGCGTCCACCACTATGCCTAGCTTACATTTCTTTTTACTCTATTTTCAAAGAATTATACAGAGTCACTAGACATCTTTTGATCAAGCATGTCACTCCCTAAGCACCAATGTCTTTCTTCAATCCTCTGGCTTCTGTGAAGTTTGTTACTAATTCTTAAATATTCTGGAATTCAGACATGCTCCTTATATATTCCCTTTCCTGACTATATCTGATCAACTGTTAAAATACATAGAAACAAACCTAAAACATCACAAAAATTAAAATATCTTAAAAAAAGTTCAAAAGTTTCCAATACTGTCACATTAAAGACACATTCTGTGTGAAGAATATTAGGATAGAGGGAGGATTTCGGGGGAACTACTGGGGAGTTGGGTTGAGCAAATAGTATCACATGCATGGACCAATATACCACAATGAACCCCACCATTGTGTATAGTTAATATGTGCCAATAAAAAAAAATTCTGGGGGCTGGAGCAGTGGCTTGGCAGTTATGGTGCTTGCCTGGCATATTCAAGTACATGGGTTCAAACTCCAGCACCATGTACACAACAAAGTGTTGGAGGAGCAAAGTCAAGTGAAAAAAATAAATCTCTCACTGTCCCTCTTTCAAAAGAAAAAAAGAGAAAAAAAAATTATGTGATGGTGGAATAAGGGAGGGGATAGGCTCCAGAGGTTGCCAACTGCTTTGAAATGCCAGATCCACCACATGGACAAAGTTGAATAAACAAGCCACTACCAAGCCACTTTATCTCTAAACTTCTTAGAGAATAGTCAGAGTAACATCAACTCTTCAGACACATGTGAAGATGAGGTAAATGTTTAAAGAACATGGTAAACACATTTCTGTTACTCATTTCTCTGTTTCCTCCAAATGTGAATAAAATGGTAGTTTCAAGAATAAAACTACATGGACCTCAGAAGAGTAAAAAGAATGGGAGAAGGTTAACAGCAGAGATACGACTGTCAGGGGCAGGTATCTTTGTACGTAGCACCTCTCTCTGCTCCCTAAGTACCTATAAATTGGGAAAAGGGATAAAAGAGGCTGAAACAGATAGGCTTCCTCACTCTGAAAATTTGAAATAAGACAAACATAGAAAACTAAGTAAATGAGAAAATTGAGAGAGATTTAACTCCAGGAAAAAAAATTCTATAAATAAACTAAAATACAAAGTGACCCAACCTTATGTTTATTATAGAGGTATGATCCTGTAAATGCTTACTATGGATTTTTATCTGAAAAGGATATGTGGCTGTTAGAAAAGCAAGAATAGCTAACTGTAATCAATTGTTTTAGGAAGCCAATTTTTAGAAAGTCAGAAAATAGTGTAAGTAGTGTATTTTGCTTATAGTTAAAGGTTTCCTTGCTTATTTTCCATATATGAAGATAATATTAAGGGAAAAAAATCAGTTAAAAGAAACTTTGGGGGAATAGGGTTTGGAAGCAGCAACAACTCATTTTATTATAATCCTATTGGACTATTTTTCATTACATATGAATTTGAAAAAAATTTTATAAAAGCATTAGAACCTGTATGATATTCTCTCTAAAGTCTTAATATCTGCTTGTCATCAAAATAAGTATCATTTTAGGAAATCATTAATATAATTAAGTTAAAATTACAGCAATATAGAAAAAAACATAAGCTATCCCTTATCTCAAGGCCCATTTCAAATACTCATTTAAAAAATGCCTAGCATCACTCAATGTGTAGTTTTCTTTTGAAGGACTGATAACTGGCTCACAGCAGTTGATGAACTTGGTCTAGATCATCTTGATGTTATCTTCCAACACTTAAATATGAGAATATAAACCATCCAAAATATATAATTATTATTATCCAAATCGTACATGCCTAGGGCATTAATATTATTGGCAGAATAGTGTAAAACCAGACTCATTTAAAACTCTTGAGAACCAGAATTTACCCTGATACACTCAATGTTTCTCACTCACTGACCTGAAAAGAAGAAGCACCTGCTTTATTGGGTTACTTCTGTGATATTCCACTGGAGATTCGAGAGCACAAAAACCCTCAAGGAGAATGCTTAAGCAAAAGGTCCTGCAGAATGTTGGCCCACTACCAGACTGGATGCAAAGGGCAGGAAAGGCAATGGAATCCCCGGAGAAGAGAGGCTTTGGGGAGGTACTTTGGTATGAACTCAAGAAATGCTGAGGAAGATTTATTTTTCCATGTTATACGCAGTATAAATACTTATTTTCCAGGGCAACTATTTTTCCCATAGTTAATAAGGACAGACTTCATAAATATACTTTAGTCCTTTATCATAATGGAGTTCAACTTGTTCTTCTGGAACTGTGACCAAGCACTGAGTCTAATTTTTTTTTAAGACAGACAGAAAGAGACAGAGAGAGAGAGAGAGAGAGAATGAATCAATTTTTATTGAGTTTTTCACATGGCTTTTGTTGCTCTGACACTTAGTTGTGTACGTGGGTGCTGGGGTTTGAACCTGTGTACTTGCTCATGCAAGGCAAGCACCTTAACCGCCGAGCCACTGCTTCAGCCCTGAGTCTAACTTTCTAAGGAGGGAAACTAAAAGTCTTTCTTTTATCTTACAGTCCAGATTCATGTTTTCTGTGCTTTCATTGTTAGAAAGGTCCTGGATTGGATGTAATTATAAATTGTCCTATAACAAAGGCAAGATCAAGGGCAGAGGTAAGGAGCTCGCCAAAGACTATGTCAAAACAAGTATTTTCAACTTGGCCAATTTCTTTACAATAAGAACATTTTGAAAAATATACACTATGATGCCTTTTTAACAAAGTAAACAAAATAATATTTCATCTGTTTTGGTGAGTAGAGCCAACAACTGGGGCAACAGTGGTTGGAATAAGCTAAGGACTGATGGGCACTAAATTCACTCAAGTCACCGTAACTCATTGTTGATTAATGAAATTCATTTTGGAAAAACAGTTGTGACATCAGGTTTTTTTTGTTCATTTTTTTGCCTTCACATGAGTGTGAACTATGTGTGCCACTGTGTAACCTCCTGGCTATTAGAGCAGGGCCATTTTTTCCCCATAGTTAATTATGAAATCAGAGTTTGAAGGAATCTTCTCAGAAGTCATAGGAATTACAAGTCACTGTGCTGTTGTTCTTACTATCCTATATCCAGGAATCAATAATTCTTGCTTCATTAATACAACCCCTGATTTTACTGTATTATTTATCCTCCCTGGCACTATGGTTAAGAAGTGTGAAGGCAGAGATGTATACTTATTTGAAGAGTTTTTCAGGTAATACTAAGCTTTGTTCTCCAAGCAAACCTGGATGCTTAACTTATACAACTGAATTTCAGACACAAACTAATACAAAAATTGGATGTTGAATGCCGTAACAAGATTAAATGCCAACATTTTAACTGCCAGGAAAGAGAACAGGGAAAGAATCATATTACCACTTGCTCCACACCCTGTCATAGTCATCCAAAAATGTGACTGAAAAACCAAAGAGAATCAAGTACAGTGAATAAAATCACACCAGCACTAAAATCACGAGTAATACAACCGCACCTCACAGATGCACTGCCGTGTGAACCAAAGCAAAGAAAAAAATCACACCACACTGAACAGAATTTGCCTTCCTGAGAAAACTGGTACAACACTAGAGCAAGTACAAGAAAAGCAGTCTCCCTTAACAGTCCCTGGCTTGTACAAGTAATGACTGGTGTTTGGGGCCCCTCTCCAACCTTCAGGTCACAGGCTCTCCAAGTTACACTGGAAGGAGAAAGGGAATTACACTTTACTCCCATCGTTCACTCAACAGCCAATTAGTTGTGGTGATGTTTGGACAATAATCCCTGCTCCTGTAAGAGATGGAGCCTCGGGACTGGAACGGTGGCTCAGCGGTTACCATGCTTGCCCAGCATGCCCAAGTACACGAGTTCAAACCCCAGCAACCACGTACACAGCCAAGTGTCAGAGCAAGAAAGGCCATGTGAAAAACCCAATAAAAATTGATTTTCTCTGTCTCTCTCTGTCTCTGTCTCTCTTTCTCTCTCACTCTCCTCTATTTAAAAAGAAAAAAAAAAAAACCTGTGGTCTGAAAGGCAAAGACAAGGATGAAATTTGACAAGTAACTATTCACTGATTTAGTGCAGAGTCAAGAATGGAGGTTAGGTGTGTAGCATAAAAAAACTCACGTGACAAAATATCTAACAAGATCCTTTACCCATATGCCCACCAGATTGGGAAGATCAACATAATTTTGTGAACCTAGTACCAGTGGTTGCAAATTACATGAGCAAAAAACAAAGATAAATTTCCTAAAGCTCCTGATTTTTTGCACTTTCCCAGGACCCTAAGGCTCTAACTTGATAAACTCTAGTCAACAGTCTTGCTTTAAGAGATTTTAAATGCAAACTAAAGCAACAACAAGATATCACGTTTCACTTAAATCATTGCTAAGATTAAAAACATTGATAATTGCCAGCTTTAATGAGGTTGAGGGAAACAGTCCCCATTCAAGACTTCTGATAGAACGATAAGCTGCAAAAATCCTTCCCCGAGGGTAATTTGACAATCTGCTTCAAAATTTCAAAAGCATATTCACTGACCTAGCAATTCTACTCCTAAAAATACACACTAATAGACAAGTATTTAAAGATACAGTACAAGGATATCCTACTAATAATACAGAATAACTAGAAACCAAAAGAAATATCCATCAATAGAAATCTGAAAATTGTATGGAGCACCATGCAAAGAAGTACAGTAGTGTCATTTAAAATAATTGTATATGTCTATATTTATTTATATGGAAAGTCTACAATGTATTTATAAGCAAATGAAAAAAAACTAAAATGGGTAACTGGAAATTTTTCATTAAGAAAATGTCTGGGGGTTGAGAGTATATTTCAGTTTACTTTATCCATTAATTTTATAAATTTTATAAATTAATTTATAAAATTTAGTGGCAATCAGAAATGAACATACTCTACCTTTAAGATATTTGCTACAATATTATAGTTGAGAAAAAAATCAAAATTCTTAATGCAGAATGTATAGTTATACATAGACATAGATCCATAATCTCAGAACTGCACTGGACTTCAATCAGCCAGTCAGCCCGTCATATAAAGAATGGATTGACTGACCCGCAGAATGCCTCTGAGACATTATGCTTCTCAAAACCTTGTGCCTATAGAATTTCAGTACAAGTAAAGCCACTCATCCTCATTCACATCTTCTTGACCACTCCCAATACAACCCTCCCTGCCCCATCAAAATTAATTGAAACATGATATAGTTGTGCTAATAAGAGTCTCCTTCCCAAGGACTTCGAATCAGAACAGAGCAATTAAAGTTGGTCCCTCTTGATGGTTGAACTGAAAAACTATGTTGGAATTGTGGAAGCCCTTAGCCACATGGGTATCAAAAGAGAAGTCCAGAAGAGGAAATTTGTATCTACTAGAATAAAGGAGCTTCCTTTTGGATGGTTTTCACAAATTCTATCACCAGGCTTAACTATACTTCCTGCTAGGTTTCTAAAAGATACCTTGTGTTAGTTTCTCTAAATTCTTCTGTAAGCAAAGGTCCTGTAGCTCTTTACCACTTGCAACTATTAGGTAACCTCCACAATGGCCCCCAATGATCCATGCCTTCCTGTATTCACACCACTACATAATTCATTCTCCTCGAGTGAACCAGGCATCTACCTTTTTTCTAAATTAATAAAATATAGCAGAACAATGGGCAGTATCGAGGGACTAATCAGCGTCTGTCTTATGCATGTGCTTGCTTGCTCTCTGTCACATACACATTCATGCTCCAGGCAACAACCAGCATTGACTGCCCTCCAGGTGACCAAGCTTCTTGTAAGTGACCCTTTGGCTCTAGTCAAGGCTTCAGATGCACAGTTCCAGTCAATAATGCAAATCCAAGAGACGGACCCGGAAGCACCCAGCACAGTGGCTGCTGGGATCCTAATCAACATGAACTATGAAATAAGAAATATTTGTTGTTTAAGCCCCTCAATTCTGCAATATGTTACAAACACAATCACTTATTAAAATAATTTCCTGTTCTATTGTGGGAGAAATTGATAAAATTTAATTTCATCACACAGCTAGAAATATCACATTGAAAACTAGGTTGAAAATTTAAGACCTAAATAGGAATTTTGTAATTTTTAGCTGTCTATAAATAAAATACCTTCGCAATAAAAATCTGGAAGCATTTTCACCAATAATGCATTTTCAAAATAGAGAAATATTAAAATTTTTACTTTGAAATACATAGAAATATATGCATGTACATGAGCTAACTGTATCATTAAATTACTTTTTAGCAGTAATTCCAATTAAGGAAAAACACTGATCTCTAGGAGCAGTATCAATGAAACTTAAGCTCTGAATATATTCAACATGTCAAAAGATGACTAAATTGACTAACAATATCCCTGCTTTTTCAACAAAACGCTTGCTTCATTAACCTCTTAGAACTCCTGGTTCTAAAACAGTATTTTTTGTTAGAACCCATTCATCTATGTATGTGTAAATTACCATAAATTAAAGAGAAGATTTGAAGTTCTAAGACCGGAGGTGACAATATCCTGATCTCAAGAGCCTTTATATCTCTGGTGGGTAAGAGGTTCAAAATAAGAAAGTATTATGAAGTTTAAAAGTGTTTTTTACTATCTTAACTTCCTTTTGAGATAATCACTTATTATGGGTTGTTTGTAGGATGGTTGGCTGGTTAAAGTGAGGTGTTTTTAGGTAGCTTAAAAGCAACGTAACATCCAACAATAAAGGATAGAAGCTAAAAGTCCTTCAGAACTGCAGAAACACAGGAAACATGTTCCTTTACTAGGACTGAGAGAACAAAGGTAGCCAGGAATTCTTAAAGAATGTTGAGCCAAGTGTCAGAAAAAGTATACATATGCACACACACACATATATATATATATGTAAAAAGAGAAACAGCCTTTTGGAAATTTCAGGCTTAGAATAGCAGCAGCAGCGGTACAGCATAGCATACTGGGGTACAGTACAAGGAGTAAAATCTACAGGAAATAAATGTTCTGAAGAAAGAGTACGTTAGAACAACCAGTGCCGCGTAGAACAAGCCAACACTGAGCAAAAGCAGATTTTTGCAAGCTCTAAGTCACAGATGTCAAAAAGCATCATGACAACAGATTACACAACAGGATCGAAGAGCAATGACAAACAATCAGCTCATCACTGCTTTGAGAAAATGAGATGGGAGGGGGATGGACAGAAATAGCTCACACTCATTTGTAATCACTTATTTCTTTTTTGTTGTTGTTCTTTTTTGTTTGTACCAGGGAGTGAACCCAGGGGTGCTTAACCACTGAGCCACATCTCCAGCGCCCCCCGCCTTTTTTTTTTTTTTTTTTTTGGCCACTGCCTCCCAAGATGCTGGGATTATTTCTTAAATTTGTCTAACTTACCAGAACAAGAATTCTACTGAGACTGCTCTATTGTATATGCATATGAGATTTTATTCACACAAAAATTCTTCTACTTAATATCTCAATTAAGAATACTAGTACTGGGCTGGAGCAGTGGCTCAGAGGTTATGGCACTTGCCTGGCATGTGCAAGTACATGGGTTCAAACCCCAGCACCCATATGCACTACTAAGTGTCAGAGCAATGAAAGCCATGTGAAAAACTCAATAAAAATTGATTCTCTCTCTCTTTAAAAAAAAAAAAAAAAAAAAAAAGGAATACTACTACTATCTGTAGTAAAAGCACCTATACCTATTGAATACCTAAACTCAGGAGATCACTGATTTCATAAATGCTGAAATGATTCCAAGGCCAAGACAATTTATGACACACATTGTCAACCCTCTATTGTTGCCTCCCAGGTAGAGGAAAGATTTTTGCGAATTTTGAGTCCTTCCTTGGATTCTCAAGTAAATAAAATATAGTATGAAACTGTAGGATTCTAGAAAGATTCTATTTTATGGCTATTAATAACTAAAATCTCTCACCTGAATCAAGTAATGTAGAAAAACATTTCAAAGACTATGTGCAATTTTTGAAATACTGAGAACATAATCAGTACAATTTTATATGTGTGGGAGATAAATTAATCCATTACATACAATGGACGGCTCAGGTATCAGTAATAAATTCTCTACCAAATCCAGTTGCATGGGGTGGCATGGAAATAAAATTTTTGTGCTGCTTCAATCAAATATGCGTAATATATATGTAATATTGATAATATATAAGTCCATGTTGAAGCCAAAACAATCTTTACTTCATATTTAAAACCAGAGCATTATAAAACTTCATCACCTTAGTAATGACAGAAGATTAAACAACTTTCTAGATAGAGATTCAGCTCTGTATCTGTTGGTCAGCTTTCACTAGTTTTGTAATAAAATCCAGTAGCTTAAAACAGTGGAAGTGTACTTCTCATTCATAGGTCTGAGTCAATTGCCGCTTAGTTCCTTGTGTCCCTTCACTCAGAGTCATGCTAATCATGCTGCTGTCATCTATAATATGCTTTTCTCTAGAAATAAGGGGCAAAGATGGGACTGCATAGATTTTGCTTAGTCTCAGCCAGCATTGCTTCCACCTGCCAGAGTTTCACTTGTGTAAGGGTCACGTGATGGGTTGGAAAGTGTATGCCTTTCGAAGAAAGGGTTATTAGAGAGGGGAGATATAGGGATTGACCCCAGTAAATCAAGTAGGTCAAATACAGTTGAGCAAATAATACATGCTATCATTGTATCAGAAAGATCTGAATGGTGTAAAATCATGCCCTGCCTGAAATGCAAGACATGATGAACATTTTGTAAAGAAAAATGGAGGAAGCAACCAACCTTCAGTAGCCATTTGAAAAGGATTTGCATTGGAAGTTAAATTTCAAGTAATTATTAACAAAAGCTGGGAGTGTTTTGTAATTCAAATGAGACTGTCATTCAAGACTCCTGTGCCCAGTGCTCATATCCTGCCAGAATTTTTGTAAATAGAAAATTTTGTTAAACCTTATTAAGAGAAACAAACATTTTTACATTGACACTGCAATTCCAGTTTTAGAGTTTACTCTAATTAGACAATCTTACTGTAGCAGAGCAGATGTATTCACAAATAAGTTCAACATAGCAATGTTTATAAAACCAACCAACTGTCACAACTGTACCAAGAGTTTGGTTTGAAAAATAATGAATTGATAATAACAATTCTCTGCGGACATCAAAATGATACACAAGAATATACGATGCCTTTTGCATATATTGAGAACACATGAGGTAATTGATCACGATGCAAAAGAGAATATTTAGGATAAACCTGGCTTGGGAAAAAGTACGTATATTTTTGTGTATAAACAAAAGACTGGGGGCTGCAGTGGTGGCTCCGGGGTTACAGCAACTGCCTGGCAAGCAAGTTCAAACCCCAGCACCACATACAAAACCAAGTCTGGGAGCAACGAAAGCTGCATGAAAAACTAAAAAATTGTTTCTCTCTCTAACTCTTCCTTTAAAAAAAGACTAAGACAGCTGAATAGTTATTCAACACCCATCTGCTCTTCCACAAAGAGCCAAAGCCATAGGTGTATAGCTGCATATTGAGGTGAGGTTTTGTGTGTGAACACTGGAAATTAATGGGAGAAAAAAACAGACACCTTGTAGAATCCAGAGATCTGGGACAACAGTATAGTTAAAAAAAAAAAAAAAAAAAAAGAGTATCCTGGCACATAATGTCCCGGCTCCAGAGCTGGTGGGGTAACATGCCCCCTCTGCCAGGGTAAAGGTCAAAGAGTCCCAGAAAACAATGCTATTAGCATGGTACTCCTAGTTTGTGGAAAGTTGAACAAAATGCAGAACTTGGCAGCCCAGCAAGACAAATAACCTTAAAATTGACCACTTTGGAAAAGGGATTCACGTTACCTCCCAGAGAAAGCCAGGGTGAGGCAGCCAGGAGCCATCTTGAGAAGAGAAAGACTTTCCACACTTGGACTGCTCTGTGGCTAAGAAACGCCTGCAGATTCCACCCACCTTCAACTGCAGGCCCTCAGTGGGGAGCAGCCTCACAAACTCACCTTGGCTTAGTAGAGTGACACTGACACAAACCTGCTCAGAGTGTGGCACTGCTGTCACAGTGAGACCAGGGGTGCTGCCCTCAGGAACTGGAGGGTCAGGGAGCCAGCCCTCCTAGATGAGGGGCTCAACCAAGGGAAGCTGGTTTCACGCTGGTGCAAGCAGTGACAGTAGTTTCCCACAGGTTCCCCACCACCCCTCTCCCCAGCACTGCACCCTAACTCCTGCTACTAACAAGGTGGAGAAAGGATACTCACCCACCACAGGAGTTCCCAGCAAGAACGTCTTCAGCAAGAGCCCTGCCGCTCTGCCCCAGGGGTGCACTATTTAAGGAGGTCCGGAGGGAAACTTCGCCTCTGCTGGCTGCATTCCACTCGCTCACTCCCAACAACAGCTGAAGGGAATTTGGCGCAGGCAAATTTTCCTCAGCTGAGAGGAATTTGGTCAGTGGGTGCTTCAGCTGAAGGGAATTGTGTAATCTCTAGCTGCTGCTCACTCTCTCTCTCTCTCTCAATCCTTGGTGGTCTCTACTGTTAAAGAGGAAGGTGGAAGCCTCATGCTGCTGCCTCACATCCAAGAGTGTGCACAACTAGAAGGGGTCTGAGGTCCCATTCATGGGTGACCGCATCTTCTGTAGTGTTAACAAGGAAAAACCCAAATAAACTCTATTTTCACTTGCTCTTAGTAGACTTAAAAATCACTAACATTGGAAGTCATACAGTGTTATCGTTTGGATATGAGTGTTTCCCCAAAAGCTCCTATATTAATACATGTTCATAAGTAAATGTTAATTAGACTGTGGGAGCTGTACCCTAATCAGTCCATCCCAGTTTGAGTGGACTAATTGGGTGGTAACTTTAGGCAGATGGTGCATGGCTCAGACATGAGTATTGGGGGCATGCCCTAGAAGAGTTCCTCTTCCCTGTGGCTCTTTTCCCTCACCCCTCCTCTGCTTCCTGACCACCGTGAAGGAAGTAGCACTCTACTACCCTGCGCTTCCACCAAGATGTTCTGCCTTACCTTGGACCAGAGCAATGCAGTCAGCCCACCATGAAGTAAACCTCTGAAACCATGAGCCAAAATACACTTTTCCTCCTGTAAGTTGTAAGAAACAAAAAACTGACTAACACGTACAGCTAGGCAATACATTATTAGTTTCCCACTAGCTTTGCTATAGACAACATCCTGGAACTGTGGGTTATAATAATAATGGTTGCCTAGGTTACACTTCAGAGACCAGAAAGCCAATTTTACTGAAAACACTGACTCTTCTTCAAAACTACAATGTATGATGAACTTGACCTAGCTTTATACTCTTCCTCTCCCCCAACCGTTACTTTCAAGGCTAAAGACAACAAGGCAGTCACCATAACTGGAAGCACTGGGCAATTCAAAGAGTGAAAAGAGGTGGCACCAAGTTCCTAAAATAACTTACTCACATAAAACACATGAATATTTCTCCCTTTCATTAGCCTATCCCTCCCCTTCATTATTTCTATGCTATATCTGTAACCCTGCAACCCCCTGGCATTGAGAAGCCAATTTGTGAACAAAGTTCCTTCTTCTCCATTCTTTGGTCATTGAATACATGAACCTTTTCCTCCCAAATACTCAATTCTTGGACATTGAGTTTTATCTAGGATGAGTTACTCATGAAAGAAAGTGAGCAGAGATCCTAAAATTTAGTTAAGTGTTTATCCCTACTCCTGGTTTTGCACTCAAATGATAAAAAGCAGAAAGAGAAAATGAAATGAAAAAGGAAAAAACTTGAAGAGTTCTATTATGACCGCAAACCATACACAAAGATGACTTCATCTCACATTTACATGAATATTTCTTCCTCTGCTCAGAACGTGATTTTTTTTTTCTCGTAAGTGTAGCCCAAGGCTGAAGCCGTGGCTTAGCAGTTACGACGCTTGGCTTGCATGAGCAAGGACTCAGGTTCGAACCCTAGCACTACATAGACAATTAAGTGTCAGAGAAACAAAAATCAGATGAAAAAAATAAAAATAAAATGGAATTTCTCTTTCTTTCTCTTACTCTTTCAAAAAATAATTAATTAATAATTGATTTTCTCTTACTCTGAAAAAAATTAATTAATTAATAAAATTAATTAATAAAGAAGAGTAGCCCAGTGTTTTTTTCTTTCTTTGTCACAAAGAGAAGTACAAACATCAACAAAATAGCCTTTAGAAAAACTACAAAAGCATGGATTCTTTATACCTCTTGGTTAATAAGATTCAGGTCCAGAGGCTCCTGCCTCTGTCTGAATGGTGTCCTTGATCTACTAGGTTTGCAATCCTGGTAGAGATGAACATTTCTTATCTCCTCCCCCAAGACAACATGCAGACACACTCACACACTCTGCATGAGACCTTTAAAGTACTAGATCACAATGGTTCTGGAACTTTTTTGGAATCACTTTATTCACAGAGGCAGCCATGTTACAGAAGGACCCTCCAGGTGGAAAGGCCATTCAATCCAGCAGCCTTTATATAATCACATGCACAAATGAACCAGAGCGAAGAGGATCTAGAGAGGATCTGGATATCCTTCTCTGGGGTCTCTTCCTTCCCTCCCTGCTTTCCAAGCCTTTTTACTCCCTGAAACTAGTAGGTGTGACCTGGCTTTTCTATCACACTTGCTAATTTGTTGTTCTTTTATATATATCCTTGATGCTCACCACACCCTAAGCATTGCAAACATAATTGTCATTTCTAATCTATACTACTTTATTCCTCCTCACTATCTCTTATTTCTTCTCAACTCTATATCTTATCATAACTTGTCTAAGTTTTTGATGTCTGTTTACCATTTACGAGGAGATGTCTAATTTAATATATAGATATCACATGAAAATATGTTTTCTACAAGAAGAAGAAGAAAAGAAAATGGTGACCACATATAGTTCTCACATACCAGGGCATCCCTTTCCTCCTTTATATCACCATATACCAGGTTTTTCTACCCATTCAGCATCTGCCATTCCTTCTCCCAGATCACAAACATAACTTCCACCACAAATCTTTCTATTTTGAAAAAAGAACTCCGAGGTGCCAAGGCTATTGTTCACATAAGTGGTATTTTCATGTATTTCTTATATGCATGGAGCAATAACTATGAAAGTTTAACTATAACTCTTGATATATACTTAGGGTAAAAAAATTCCTCAATATTTAATCTCTAAGGTGCATATTGTGTTTTAATATTTTACATGAGTAGTATGAAGAAAAAACGTCACTATCTTAGGCTAAAACCTATTGAAGTATATTCTGAATACTAAGGAAGAGTCATAACTCTTCTCATTTAGAAATTCATTTGGAAATTATAATGCATTTGGAGTTCATAATTCATGTAGAAAATATCTTGACAGGATCTTGGAATATAAATTGTGAGGTGTCAGGGCAAGGTCTACCAAATAAAGGTAAAGGAGGGTAGAAGTTCCCAAGGACACCTTTGGATTGGAAGATGAGGGCCACAGGAAAGAAGAGACTTAGAATGTGGAAGAAAGACCTCAGGAGGGAGAAGACCCTGCCTGGAAAGATCATGTGAAGTGTGAGCCCAAGGAGGGCTACAACGGGTCTCTGATCAGGTAACAGCAGTGCCTATGTCAAGTAGTGGCAGGTAATTTTCTAGGACCAGTGGTATCTGACACTGAATTGAAGGTGACACCTATTCTTTGATTTCTCCCTTTATCCACAATTCTTAAATTTTGTTATGTAAATCTGCTACAACCTTGTGACAACTGGGGTGCAGGGGGATAAATGAACTGAAAAGGTCTCAAAGATAAATTAGCAGCACCAATATATGAGAGTATTTGTTTGTTTGTTTGTTTGTTTATTGGTAAAATTCACATAACAGAAAATTTAACATCAACCATTTTTAAGTGTGTGATTCAAATAGTCATAAGTAATCCACACTCTTATGCAACCAATCTCTAAATTTCTTTCCATTTTGCAAAACCAAGATTCTATACTTGTTAAACTTTCTTTCCCTATGAATTTGACTATTCTAGAGATCCCATATAAATGAATCATACAGTATTTGTAGTTTTGTTAATGGCTTATTTCACCCAGTATGATGTCTTTAAGCTTCATCCATATTATGGCATGTATCAGTTTTCTTCCTCTTGAAGGTTGAATAATATTCCATTGTGTGTATATATCATATTTTATCATATTTTGTTTATCCATTCATTTATCAATATGACATGGGTTACTTCTACGTATTGGCTATTAAGATTAATTCTGTGAATATGAGGAATAATTGGAATCAGTACAGTAAAAGAGACTGAATAAACAACACAACCCTACTCTGTCCCAGGCGAGTCAATTTTTAAAGAAGGAAAATCACCCATATGTGAGTTATACATGCAACACTTTTTCTGATACATGCACTCATGACTAAACACTTCTAAGTTTTGTAGAAAACATTTTCATGTGAAATCTATGTATTAAAACAGACATCTCCTCTTAAATGGTAAGCAGGCATCTCAAATTTTCACATGTCAAAACTAGCCTTCAAAACTTTCCCACTGAACTTGATTTATTGGTGCTTTGTTCTTAAGGGCAATTTCACCCTTCCAGTTTCTCAGACAAGAATGCCTCAAACCTTACCTTACTCATGTTCTTTCTTTCCCTGCTGGCATATCTTATGTTTTGCATCTTCAAATGACCCCGTCCTTCCAGCCGTTTCCACTAGCTCACGCCACCATCATCTCATCCTTGGATCATCACAGTGGTCTTCTCTCTGCCTGTCAATAACCCAGCAACACAACCGTGTTCCCCAAGAGGGTCTTCTTTGAAAGAAGGAAAGGCAGCCCCGTGAGTTATAAGTCAATATTTTCCTGAAGAATAAAAAGTATTTCTCTTTCACATAGAGGCATTCCTTTTGAACTTAAGTTAAATTATAATGTCCAGTTGCTCACCCCTCCAATAGTAAACCTCCCTAAGTAAGATCCAAAGAATTTGCAGTTGCCTCTGAACCCTCACATGTTCTGCCCTCCTTCACCTCTCTGCACTCTACCTTCTCCTCATCCTCCTGTGGGTCAGCCACACTGACCCTTTTCTGCCCCTTGATTATGCCAGCCTACCTCAACCTTACATCATTCTTTTCAAATGTCTCCTCTCATCTTCCTTAATGTCATCTCTCCTCTAAGGTGTTTCCCAGACATCATATTTTAAACTTCAGTTTCTTCATTCCCTGAAACATCTCCATTTTCCCTGTGTTTCTTTCTCCATCACACTTAACACCACTCCATGTACTGCACAGCTAACTTATTTTTCGTATACCTCATCTACGCACCATTGGCAGAACATAAGTTTCATGAGGGCAAATATCTTCTGCTTTGTCTGTTGCTGTATTCCAAGCAGTGACAGTACATGGTCCCTAGTAAATGCCCAATAGATTTTTGTTGAGTGAAATAAATATGTATGAATACATGAAAATACGAATTCACTAACTAAAACAAAGTGCAAACTTTTAGGAAAAAAGAGAGATCAGCTGAAATGTAAAAAGTGGAAAGTAAGAAATGTCAACTAAACTTCTTGCATTTTATTCAGCTGACAAAATATAAAGTGTCATGTCAAATCTGGCACTTTTTAAAGACATTATTAAAGAAGAAAAGAGACAAAGTGTCTTGACCATATGAATCTAGAGATTAAGTGTTAAAAAATTCCAGTTTCCCAGTGCACATGAAACTAAAACCTTTGCACTGCTGTAACCCAAAATATATGTCTAATATATGATATGTATAATACATTGAAGCCCATGTTGAAGCCAAAGATAATTTTGTATTTCTTTTTTAAAACAGAGGATTATAAACCTAACTCCATCACTTCAGTATTGAGAAGATATAGTAAATCAGTTTCATAAAGAGTTTTAATCACATACTTTTAACAAAGCTTGGGTTGAATGAATATATCTGTGACATATTTAGGGGCTCTTTTTATAAACTCAAGAGCAAAGGTTTTCTCAGACCTGTTAAAATGGGAGACAAATGACTCTGAACACACCTATAGCTTTTACATTAATCAGTAGAATAAAAACGGATGAAAAATAACCAGGAATTTTTAAAATTTGTCCAGATCTAGTTCACACCTTCCCCAGCACTCACACAAAAAAAGGAACATATTTAAATGGAATTGTTGGGGAAATTGCTATTCAAGTTTTATCATACTGAACCTTTTCATCATAACAAGCTACTTGTAAATTACTTTTGAGGATGATAATTTATCCTTTGGTCAAGCCACATGGACAGATACATTTTTTATGACTTAGTTCTGTAATTCCAAAGTGTTTTGGTGCTTTGAAGTCACAAACTCAGTGGAGATTTGCAGTGCACCTTTTGTGAAAGTTAGGAAGACTGCCTCTCTCAAATGGATTATATCCAAGATACCATACTGTCATCTTCTAAGTATATCACTTCCATTTTTTTCTCTTAGATTATCTCTGCTGTAATCTTTTAATTATGTATTAGGTTTTTACAGCATTTTAAGTTTAAAATGTTCAAATATTATATGAAGAGTTCTTAGCACTGAAATTCCATGAATATTGCCTAATCATCATGATGCAATAGCAGGCAACAGCAAAATCATAGAAAGTCTAAGTAACTGAGCTGGAGAAAAAGAGATGAAAGCAGAGAAAGAAAAGTGGTAAGAGAAGGTAACAATGAGTTTGCATAATAAATATGAATGTTTTTAAAGCACTGCTTTAAAATCACCTCATGGGAAGTTGTAACTCTTGGGCATGCTGTGACTGACTGCAAAAAGATGACCAAGGAACCGGGGGCCTTTTGTTATACACGTGTGGTTACACAGGCTTCTGTACATGACAAGGCTATCTAAGGATCATCTCTGCAGAGCTACATCCTTGTTATTTCTTTGTAATTGGCTAACACTATAAGTATATAACAACATTTGCAAAAGCCAGCCACTGTTCTAAATACCTTGCAACATGAACACATCAAATCTGCACAATAACCTCTAATGTAGACTATTGTTAGCTTCATTTCAGAAGTGAGGAAACTGAGCCTCATCTGCCAAGTGGTCAGTCTAAGATTTGACCTCAAGGCTGTCTTGATCAGGATGCATGCAGTTGATCTTTGGATTAAACTGCATTTATGTACACTCTGAGGCCTGAAAATATACGTACTGGAGTCTTCTTAATTGACTTCCTCTCAGTCCTGACTTTCATTGTTTTTAATAGTTTCTTTTCTCTTCATTCTATCCTGATGTTATAATAAAAATAATTAAAAGATCTACTATCACTTGCCGAAAGATTCCAAAGTAAATCACTATTAAATTTAATTTATGTTGATTTATTTGGTTATCATTATTTTTCTCCATGCTTTTATTAGTCTTGAGAATTCTTTTAAGCCTTAAAAATAGCTGAGTTACTTAAGATAATTTGTAAAATATGGCTAAGAGAGGTTTATGGAAATAATATTCTGTTTTATTTTCCAGACAAAAAAATTAACTTCATCTGTCATGGCTTCTTAATTTGTTCAAGCTGATAAAACAAAATAATATAGATTGGGTAACTGATAAACAATAGAAATTTATTTCCTACAGTTCTGGAAGATGAATGTGCTAGATCAGTTCCAGGAAAGATAGATTTTTGTGAAGATCATTTTTTGGATTGAAAACAGCCCACTTCTTATATGTTGAAATCAGAAAAAGCAGGAGATTTTCCCAAGGTTCCATTTAGAAAGACATTAATCATACTCATGAGTACTCTACTCTTGTGACCTAATTACATCACAAAGACCCATCATCATATTGGGAGTATTTCAACATATAAATGTAGTGGCAGGGGAGGAGGGGTACAAATTCAGTCCTTTGCACATGGTTCACTACATGTATAATTGAAATATCTTCAACATTATCTTAGAGAAAGACGTTTTATTCAATAACAACTATTTTTTTCCAGTAATATATTGCACCCAAGTATTCAAACTGTTGTGGTCATAGTAAATGGATAAATGATAAAGTTCATTTGGATAACTGAGAGGTTAATCATTCAAATTAAGTTTTAAATGGCAACTGAATTTTTTTTCTATCAGTTTAAATAATTGAATGCTATGGTTTGAATGACTTCCCCAAAGTTCATGAGTTAGAAACTTTATCCCCAGTACAACAGTGTTGAGCAATGGTTACATTATGAGGTCTCTGTCTTCATGAATGTGATTATGTAGTTATCTCATGAATAGGTTCCTCATCAAGAGAGTACATTTGTTATAAAAGTGAGCTCAGTCCGCTCACATGCACGTGCTCTCCTGCCCTTCTGCCTACAGCAGAGATAACAGGAAGGTCTCTATCAAACACAGTTCCTCAACCTTGGAATTCCCAGCCTCTAATATTATAAGAAATAAGTCTCTGCTCTTTATACATTACCCAGTCTCACGCATTTTATTATAGCAGCATAAAATAAGGAAGACATTGAAGATCCAGTAATTAAATTCCCCCATATGCAAACTGAGATTATGTTGCCATGAGGAGTATGATATCCCTGCTCTCTGACCCACCTTCTCTGTGCCAGCCGTTTGGCGTTCCATACATTATTTGCTCACTGTTGCTCAATGACATCATTGATCTTGAGTATCAATTTAATTTATTCAGTCAGTCCTTTGATCTTGTACTGAAATACTTATACAACAAATATTCACTGAGTACCTATTCTTCCCCAGAGATAAAGACAAAGGAGAAAGCAGGCTCCCCTACTTTGAATAAGCCACTCTGAACTCATGGATATCAGTCCACACCTGCTTAGTCAAGCAACTTCCTAGAGACCCTTCTGTTCCTATAGCTAAAATTCTTTCTCAGTGCTGCAGCTCACAAATTGTTTTCTTAATCAACAGACTAGAGAATTTTAGTACTCCATTTGAAAGCAAAGACTTTATTATGTCATATGTCCCTGGAATCCAGGAGCCCTTGTTTTTCACAATTCCATCTAGCCTCTTCCAAAAGCAGCTAGAAAAGTGCTTTATATGAAACAGATATTTGATAATTTTTAAGCTTGAATGATTTAACTTTTAAATATCTTAGTCCATAGCTTACAAGAGATTCATATAAAATTTCTAAGTTCTCCATAAGAATTTTTTTTAAAAAATAGTTTCTATGCGGACTATACAAAAATGAAGAGAAGGAAATTGTAAAACATCCATTATTCATGTAATTCAACAAAAAGAGAGATGCTATTATGTAATCCAAGAAATGCTTTGGAGAACCAAAATAATAAAATGTAAATTATTTGCATGCTGTCCATACTCCAACACTCTAAGTAGTTAATTGATTATTCAGATGATATGTAGATTAATAAATACAACATTATAAAGTTCTCTGAAATATAAATGTTTAAGAACAATAATTTACAACAACAGAGATGACAATGGAACCAATTCTACCTAGAAGAAAGATAAGGAAAAAGATCTCTAAATACTTCCCTGTCGGAACTGACTCTCTGGGTATAGATATAATCCGCTACGTACTTTTTAAATTGAAAACAGATAAAGTGAGCTTTGAGGTAATTAGTTTTCCTGCATTATAGTAATCAACAAAGTGTATTTTAAAAGCTTAAAGTAAAACAGATTTTGCAGGGTAAGAGAATACAGTATCAATTCCCAGC
Organism: Aplodontia rufa; assembly: GCA_004027875.1. Lineage (NCBI taxonomy): Eukaryota > Metazoa > Chordata > Mammalia > Rodentia > Aplodontiidae > Aplodontia > Aplodontia rufa. The sequence goes on along the minus strand of PVKS010007003.1, from coordinate 3,525 downwards.
AGAGTTACTCTGCCTTAGGAAGAAGTACTTCATGCTTGAATAGCTGAAAAGAGATCTAGGAAACATAAATATCCTTTTCCATTTTAAAATGTTGTACTGCATTTTGCTTAATTTTATCAGGCACAGGAGATAACGGGTTTGTCTCCTTAAAATGGGGGATGCACCAGCTTAAAGTACACCAGCCCTTCAGGGGCTCTGTGCTCTAATAATCACTCAAAATCTAAGCGATATTTTTCTTTTTAGCTGGAGATTTGATTGGGTATCACACAGAATTTCAATTAAGTTTGGATTTCTCTGCAGCAATAAACCTTATTCCTATAAGTTAGAAGGTCTGATTTCACTTTGAATAATTTTTGCCTCTTAATCTTGCTCCTGTGTGAGCCCTTGATCCTCTTCCTTTGTGACTTAAGGCAAATATCAAGCCATGAGTTGATGGTTTACTTGCAATCTCAGATTTTGTGTGTGTCAGATATTATATCTTGGTCTGAACTGCAGGGATTCTTAGTAAAACTCTGATCCAATTCCATCTAAAATCATGAGCAAATGTATATTCATTTCCCACATAGTTTTCTTCACCCAAATGGCTTGTGACCTACCTTCAGAGAGGTCATTGATAGTCAAATGGATTGATCACTGTGTGTTTTCAACCCTGGTCAAGGAAAATGTGTAACTTGATCCCCTGCACCACTCTCTGTGCCAGCAAAGAGAACTAATATGTCCAAAATGGAGATTCTGTGTGAGAAAGGCCAGTTACAACACAAATTATGAAAGTCAGTTAGGCAAAATAGAACTATTCAACATTATCTGTTGCTTAATTAATTAATTAATTAATTTCAGGGCTGAGGACTGAACTCCGGGCCTTGCTCATGCTAGGCATGTGCTCTGCCACTGAGCTAAATCCCCAACCCCTCTTTTGCTTAATTTAAAGGAAAAATCCTTTTTTTTACTTAATATTTTTCATAGACTGGATATCAAATGTATATGACATGATGGAGAAAAATACTGGATTAGGAATTAGAAAAGTAAGTGAACAATTTAATTACTCTGAATCTCAAAATATTAATGTAGAAAATATTAAAATCTAAAGTCTTTCATCTTATTTATGTGCACAACTTCATTGGTATATATATGGGCAATTAAATGTAAAAGAAATCCCTATCAGATCTCAAAATGAAACCTGTCCCTGACAAACAGACCCAAACTTGGTGTCTATTAAAATTTTTTCCTGGCATAGGATTTTATCTATACTGAAATGTGTAAAAGCATTTTCGCTAGGTGATTCATCACTTCAGAATATCTGGCAAACGTAGATACTTCTTAAAATTTTGCACTACTGCAAACACAAGTTTTACTTGAATTCTCACAGCAATAAGTAAATGGATGGTGTTCATTCCTAAAATGTATACATGAAGAGTAAAAGAATAGGGCTGGAACAGTGGATCCCTGGTATTTTGCTTGCCCCGCATGCATAAGTACCTGGGTTTCAACCCTAGCATCACATTCATAAGTAAGTGTCAGAGCAATGAAAATCAGATGGAAAACTAAATAAAATTGATTCTCTCCCTCTTTCTCTCTCTCAAACTCCCATTTTAAGAAAAGAGTACAAGAATAACTTTTTACTAAAAAATGAATATTATTAGTGAAACTAGTGATGAGATTTCATTTTAAACCTATTATATCCTCTCTGATTTGGATAACAATATTGCAATGGTTTACTCCCCTTGACATGCAAAAATAGAAATGTTGGACTTACTTTTTTCCCCCTAAAGTTTAGGAAGTTATAGACAGGCATGGAGGTGCATGCCAGTAATCCTAGAGACTAGGGAAGTTGAGGCTGGAGGAATCACAAATTTGAGGCCAGCCTTGAGAACTTAAGACTCCATCACAAAAGAAAAATAAAAGTAAAAAATAAAGTCTAAGAGGTGTATGCAGCCTCAAGGAGAAAGCTGTAAATCTAAGACTTAAAGCCTAGGCATGCCATCATAAGCTTGACTGACTATTTGTGTGACATTGAACAGAAAAAAAAAATAATTTGGTTCAAAATACGTAACATGAAATCACTAACTTAAATATTTTTAAATGTAGCATTCAATAATATTAAGTATATCCACATTTGGGAAACATCTCCAGAATGTTTTCATCTTGCAAATCTAAAACTCTATATGCATTTGAGCAAATTTTTAACTTATTTCTAAGTGTTCTTATCTATAAAACAGGAGGTGATAGGGTCATTTACTGTTTCTTCGGTGACTGAATGAGTTGGTCTCCACAAAGCACATAACCCAGCACCCAGCACATATCTAGGACTCGCTAAATGTCAGAAATTATTATGTATGCTGCTTTAATTGCAGACTGAAAAGAGAAGTCCCTCATGTCTCATAGTATGCAGTAAGTCTTAGTGAACTTTGTGTAATCTAAAGCACTTGAAACGCATTTTTAAAAGCCCATTTTTAATGTTATTCTTGAAAATTCATTTAAAATGAATTCTTGTTTGGGCACAGAGCATTCTCTCACTTTCATGCCTAGTAAATTTGGAATGGTGACCAGAAAAGTTTTAAGTAGCTTTGTATTTTTTCTCAGACACAAGTTCTCCATTACTAGATACCTCATTCATACATGCTTTTTATTGTATACTTCAAGTAAGGATCATCATTAATAATGCTGCATATTCTATGAACAAATCTAACTCAGTTCATAACAGTACAGAACATCTTGAGTTCTCTGATAGTCACAAACGAGTTAAGACACTGTCCTAAACCTCAATGTCTAGTAGAGGGATTAGCAAAACTCACCAGTAACTTATGGGCTGATTGGGGTAGTTGCTGGAAGAGAATACCAAATCAATCAGGATGGAAGGATATATTATCAATGGAAGGATATATTATGTAAAACCAAAGAAACAAAGTTAATGAGAAATCTCAGGTCAGGAACAGAAAATAGACAAGTTTGTGGGAAGATTGACTAAACGTAGAGTGAGACTGGGAAAGTCCTTTGAGGCATTGTTGTTAACATTACTAAATATCAGGATGAAGAGTATATGCCTGGGGCTGGAGTGGTAGCTCAGAGGTTACAGTGCTTGTCTGGCATGTGTAAGTACATGGGTTCAGCACCATGTACACAACAAAGTGTAGGAGCAACAAAGAACAAAGGCCACATTAAAAACTAAATAAAATTGATTGTCTGTCTGTCTGTCTCTCTCTCTCACTGTCCTCTCTTTAAAAAAAAAAGCAAAGAGTATATGCTTACTAAATTTTGGTATTTATGTAAACTTTGAAAATCATTTAAGAGGGTAAAAAAAGAATAACAAAAATAAATTCTATCATTCTGCTACTATTCACACTAAAATGAAGACTTCTGATATTAAGCTGTTAAATTAAAGTTCTTATGCACGACTCAGACCTTAATTAAACAGGTCTGGTGAGGTGAACTGAGATACTCTGACTCCACCCACCTTCTACCTTGTACCATAGAAGTTACTCTGGTGATGTACTGATGGATCCCAGATAGGAGTTATCTGTTCTTTTA